>ML824890.1:7519-36766 GCA_009831015.1 Picea engelmannii
TATATATATATATATATATATATATATATATATATATATATATATATATATATATATATAAAGAAAACCAATAAAAAGTGGGGACAGCCCGAGAGCCTTTTGGTATGTAAATGCAGATTTTTCAATGAAAATATTGGACAAAACCACAAAGATTCTAGACCTCATTATATCAAATCATGTATTTTTCCCGTGTTGTTGTTTCTGACTTTCACATTCATTCATTTATTCATTTTGTAATGGCTACAATTCAGTGAGACTTTTGTTGTGGCAAATTTAAGAGCATCCCCTTAAGTGCAGTTTTTCCTAATTTACAAGTTTCATTTGTTCATAGTTTTTCCTCTGTCTTGCTATGGGTAAGACAAGACCTATGTCCATATATTTGAAGTTTTATGTTATTTCTTCTATTAAAGGGAAGACCGGATTTATCCTTGTTAGATACCTGGCCTTTTTTGTTTCAATTATGTTCATCCAAATTCTTCTATCCATCCTCATGACTTTAAAAGGATTTAGCAGTCGAGGTCATGCCTCTTTATTTCTGATTTTTAATGATTGAAAGGATCGTTCAAACCTAGTTCTATAAGCCTCCGAAAAAAATGATCAATCAACAATTATTATTTCTTTAAAATGTGCTAAGGCTTGGCTCTATTACAGCCTAGAGTCAACTCTTGCGACAACACCATCAATTTCCTTTTATCTTTGTTTCTTTATTTTCTTTCAATATAGCATAAGTAGAGATTGAAGGTCACTGCCTTAGAGTGGTGACCAGGTGGTGGAAATGTCACCCACAAATACCTAATGGAAATGAGAAGGTTGGGTCATGATGAGACCCCCTTTCTCTCAGCCCTGCAAATGAGAGCCATTGTCTTGTTTTGGTGACCAGATGATGACAATGTCATACCACTAGATATTCATGGATGTGATAGGTCGGCTCTGTTGATATTATGGTAGCTATGGGAGGTATTAACCTCCACGTGTAACCCTGACAAGAATATAATATTCTGGGAAGCAATTTGTGCCTATGGTTGGGTTGTAGATTCTAACTTTGTACAATATCTACTACAAATAGATATTCAGAAAAATAACAAAAAATATACAATGGCAAATAAAAATGTTACACGGAAATTTTTCCCCTGGAAACCCAAATCGGGAAAACCAACATATTCTATATCCATTCATGTGTAATACATTGTTTACAATACAATATACATATAGGAGCCAGCGACATCCAAAACCCTAACCCAATGACCTGGATTAGTCCAAAACCCTAATTCCTTAACAAGAAATAGAAAACCATCGGCAAAAACCATGTGCCAAAAAACCACCTAAATACGCGACACGTTTCTCGAGGCAGAAAAAATATAACACATAACACATACCCAACTGCTACTCATGCAAATAATATAACACATACCCAACACGGGTGACAATATTGCTATATTGTCTATGGTTAAACGATCACACCCACTTTTCTAACCGGTTATGGGCCCACACTATCTTCAGACAGTCTAACCAGGGATGATTTTAAGGATGGAAATTTATTTTAAAATGTAGAAACCTTGGCGAATCCTACTAATCCTTCATATGCCAACTATAAATGATTGGCGATATTTTTGTAAAAATATTCAAATTTCTAAGGATTTATTATAGTTCTTATAAAACTTTGGCGAAAAGCCAGAACAACCAGTTATTATACTGAGAATCACAAGACTACCAGCTTGGTTTGAACTCATTAGAAACAATCGAGCAGAAGAAATGGAAGTTATGACAAAGAACAACATGAAAAAGACTTATGAATGGAAGCATTGCAAGATTCAGAAGTTCTTCCAGAAGGAGGGAGAAGACTATGACAACAACTTGTTCCACATATACCTATTGTAGTATCCATGGATTGGAATTTACATGTAAAAGACTGTTCTTACCAATAAAGCAAGTGATAAAGAAGCTTATACCAGAAAGAGACCCATGTATGCACATACAAGAAGACCTTGTATGGATTCAAACAACTTGATGCAGAGTATCTCATATACAACAAAATTGTGGTGAAAACTTTCTATGACAGAGAAAGTGTATCAGAATAGTTACTAAGAAGTATAGGATGATGGATTGCTAATCCATGAAAAACTCTCATGATGACAGAAGAAGTGCTACTTGGATATGTTTCAGTTTGAGCCTTGCCACAATGTCATGAGCTAGCAGGAAACATAAGTGTTGAATTCAACCATGATATATTGTAATGATCATAGCTATATGAAGCCTTCAGAGAAAACCAGTGTTGCATGAAAAACCAAAGTACATTGAGATAAAGTATTGCATTCTCCGTGATGAAGTCCAGAAAAGAGAATTGGTTCTCCAATATATCTCCACAGATGAGTAGATAGCAGATATTTTGGTAAAGCCTCTGTCCAAGATGAAAAAAAAGTTTGCGTACTTAAGAAGCAAGTTGGGGCTCGTGGAGACGACTTCCTTATTGAAAAAGGAAGAGATTACTCGCAGGTTGGGAGGGAGAATTGACGTGTTATTGATTTATGGAAAGTCATTTTTCAGTTCGAAAAATGGTCCAGGATGAACAGTTCCTGTCCAGTTCGGAAAGTGGTTTGAGATTTATGACGGACATACATTTTCCAATTCGGAAAATGTTCTAGATCGAACAGTCATTTTCGTAATGAAAATGGTTCGATAGATTGTTGATGTACCATAGACAACGATTCCCCTTGTGGGCAGTGTGGGGGAATGGTCTAGAAAAATCATTCTTCTTGGCAGTCACTCTGAGTAGTAGTCAAGTATAATGGTCCGCCTCACCGAGAAGTCATTCTTTCGAAGTTCATAGTTGTGAGCAGTTTTGAAGAATGGTTTGTTTTGTAGGTTGGTGCAGGATATTCATTTCCATTAGGAAATGGTCCAGACATTCATTCCCTAGGTCAAACTCATTCTATCTATGTTGCACTATGATTAGTGCCGGAGGAATGGACCAACTAGGTGAATGGTCTAGGTTCAACAATCAGGGACAAACATTCCCTAAGGCATACTCATTCTCTCCAGGTTGCACTATGACTAGTGTCGGAGGAATGGTCCAGTTAGGTGAATGGTACATGCTCCGAAATCTGGTACAGTTGTTCTTCTATGCTTGAGAAGAATAGTCCAGATATCCCATAGATGATGTTTTACCTTCCGAGGCCAGATGCTCTTCCATATCTCACATATGTGAGTGGAAGAATGGCTTAGATGACTCAATTTATATCATGATATTGTTTTATGTAGGTTGATATCAGATGATATGATTTCTATGGAGACTGTATGTCTTTGGACACTAGATGTATGCTACTATGATGGATGTGTTCCACTGGTTGTGATTATGTGTCACTGATTAAGTAGTTGTGTGCTACTTGGTGTGGTTGTGTACCACTGGATAGTAGTTGTGTACTACTATGGATATACACAATTGTGTTCTATTGAATGGCATTGTTCTAATTGTCATGTAGACTATCAATAGTGTTGGAAATGATTATTAGCTAGATGGATAGTTAGTGTGTTGGTGAACAAACATTCTCCAGATGGAAAATGGTCTAGGACATTTATTCTTCTAGGACATATATCTGGATTAGAAGAATAGTCCTTGTAGCCCATGGCATGGCTTCCAACATCTGTTGAAAAAGTTATTCTTCTAGGACATATGTCTGGATTAGAAGAATGGTTCTTGTATCACTCTGTGGAGTGAGTGAATTATTCAACATCATGCCTGATTACTCAGATGGAGTATGGCTTCGAGAGATGATGCAATTGATGCTATCAGATGATACTGATAGCGATGATGGTGCTTGTGATCTAATCATGAGATAACATGTGTGGCTACAATGATGCTACCAGTTGAATGGTATGTTTTTGCTCAAGACCATTGCTTTCAATACCTCCCTAGCTAGGAGGCAGTTTTGATATTATGGTAGTTGCAGGAAGTATTAACCTCCACATGTAACCATGAAAATAATAGAATATTCTGGGAAGCAAGAAGAAACCCTAAAGCATTGGAAATAACCATAGAAGACAAGTCGGCTAAAGGAAAAAAATAATATTGAGTTTTTAGCCTCCAGAATGAAAAGTCGACCCAGACAGTTAAGGAGGAGTAGTATAAATACATGATTCCAGAGCTCATTTGAGAGACACAACTCACAAATGCATAAATTCAGTAGTGTGCACTGTATAAATTTAGTGCGCAAGTCTAGAGGATAGCTGCAGCAGCAGTCACTGCAAACCTATAATTTCGGTCTTTTTGGGTTGGAATTTTTTATCAGTCTTGGTTATATTTGTTTGGTTCATTAGCCTTGGTTGTCTATTGATTTGCTACTTGAATTCTTCTCTGTCAAGGTTAAGGTGCTCGGGGTGGAATTTGTGCCTATGGTTGGGTGACAATATTTTTATATTGTCTATGGTTAAACGAGCACACCCACTTTTCTATTAGGCTCGTCATGAGACCTCCTATCCTTCAACTAACCCTTTAAGCATTTTATTTTATTGTGGGTCCCCTTTATTCAAAGATAAGATTTTCATTGCTTTCTTGGGTGATCCCTAGGCAAAGCATCTAGAAGGTTTATATAAGGATTTTATCTTTTACCCAACACCAACCCCTCTGGGCCTTTATCCTCTTCTTCCCATAGAATGAGGGACAACCCCTTCTTGGGTCAATACACCCTAAAATCCCAAGAGATAAGAAAACATAGGGGAATAATGATGGAAAGTGGTAAGTATGGTTGGAAACGGTATGATGGCTCATCAAGGGAGTTCCCAGTAGTAAACCCATCCCCAAGGAAAACCACTTACTAGGGCACAATGTCAACCACCAAGGTGAAGCAGGTCAAAAGGCATAATGTCCAAGCACATGTCATGAAATCTAGAGCAATCTAAGATACAACATAATTAAATTGCTTAAATATTGAAATGATGCTCACCATGATACTGACTTGTACCTCATGGAGCAAGGCCCACTGCCTTCCAGAAGCTAGTTGGTGTGGTGGATGCCATTTGTAAAATTATTACCATCTGTGGTGGTGAGTGGGTTTTCCATCTGTGAAAAAGGGTATTGTTGGTCATGTAGTCTCTTAACACTCCATATCTGCAACCTAAGGGCATCAAGACATGATCTTCTTAGTTATCCAAAAAATGGGGATAAAAGTCACCATTAGGAGCATAAGATGACATAGAGGGTTTGAGACCATTGTTTTTCTTGTTGTTGTGGTGAGGATGTTGTTTCTTGAGATTCTTGTATTTATCTTTTTACTGGGCCACTAAGGATTCGTTGGATGTACATGCAAGTGCTAATCAATCCAAGTTGCACAAGCTTATCTTTCTCTTGAATCATAGCATCACAAAAAGACTCAAGAGAGGGTTCTTTATAAGCACTCCATAAAGCTTCTTTGGTGGCATAAAAGGTGCATACAAAGATAGAATATGCACTACCAAGCTTATCAAGAGTAACATATATTCATTGGCATTTTTTTCATATCTAGTTTGTAGTCTATACATAAAAGTCTAAGTGTTTTAAACTTAGATAAATAATCTTCAATGTTGACGGGTCCAAATGGTCTATCAAGCAGGTAAGGGAGAATGCCCGATGATTGGTTCCAACTAGACCTACTTTCGTTTGGTGTAGAATTTCCGGCGAGTATGTGGGATTTGTTGCCACTCAAAATTAAAAGAAGAAAAAGGGGAAAGATAGTGGACTATCTCCCAAAGATTTCTATTTAATCCTAAGTTTAATCTAACTGAAAGAAAATTAATCTAATCCTAACTACTTCTAACCTATCATGGGAGAAAATCTAAAAGAATGAGTACAATAAAAGATAATATCATCAGAATATGAAATAATTCATGTATTCCAATGACAAGTGATAGCAACAATGCTACATATACATGTACAATTAGTTTTACAATGCATTTATAATATTATTTATGTACTCATAAAGAAACATGTGACAACATGAACATATAGAATATAGTGAAGAAATAGTTCATACAACATAACTCTATGTTACTCAAGCAGAAGACAAATGCACAAAGAATAATCTCATGTACATCCACCAAAGTCACAAGTTTACAGAATACCTCTTGCTCTTTATTCATTCAGAAGTAAGAATATTGTCCATCATTAACTGATTTTCTAACTGGTGGGCTCGAATGATATTGTGTTTACCAAACCCAACTTGAATCTTTTCCCAAGCTTCATCGGGGGCATTAATTCCTTGAAGGTGAAACCTTAAATAAGGAGAGATGGTCATTTCAATTAGTCCACATGCTTCTTCATTCCTATTATCCCGTTTGACTTTATTTTCATTATCAGTGGGTTCTTTTTCTTTTCCCAAAGTAATCAGATACAATCATTTACTTCTTAGTACATCCTCCATATGAGATTTCCATGAAAATTTGTTGGTACTGGTAAGAAAAATATTACTAGGAGAAGCCATATTAAAATATGTAGAGAATATTGATTTAAAGGATGAAACTAATGGTCTTGATGGGAAGCTCTTGAAAAAATAGGTCATTTAGAAAAATGACAGTAAAAATGAACTTCAGATGTGAAAGTGATGGTATTTTGAAAACATATATAAACAATAACCAAAGAGCTACATACAAGTAGAAGTTGGTTCACGTGGTGATGCTCCTATTTATCTAACTTTGTCTATAAGATCACTTTTAAATAAGTTATTTATGAAGTGACCCACTTTTATAGAATAAATGAGAATCACTTTTACATTGAAATTACTTTGTAAATTAATGTTGCATGCAAAAATGAGTAACTAAAGAATATTAAAACTACTTATAGTACTTCACTTTTATAAATTAAGTGAAATTCATTTTATAATGGATGCATGAGCTTTTTCAAAAAAGTAACAAAAAAAAGATTTAAACGCAAGACCTCTTACTAAGTAAAACAACTTTTAACCAAGTGAGCTAGTACAAAACACACTATAATCCTAAGAGTGAGGGTGGGGATGTTGTGTTTTTTGTGGAAAACGGTCTTTAAGTGCGTTCTAATTTTTTTTTTTCATGTGTTCACACACAAAACAAAATTCATTTATCGACAACAAGGGTTAGATCTTGGTTAGCTTACCCGAAAAATGCAAGTTTTCACTCTATTTCTGGTTTATCGAGATCACACAAAGCGCACGAGAAAGATCATATGCAGACAAGAAAACACTTTCCATTTTGTTTCTGATTTTTCGAGATCACACAAAGTACTGGGAAAAGAGCATACGAAGACCAGAAAGAGTAGCAACCCAAAAACAAAAATAGAAAACCAAAATATTGTCTCTGTAAAAATTTAAAAGGGGTATATTCATACTTTATACCTTCAAATGTGACTGAAATGAGCACTTCGAACGCAATGGAACGGTCCTCTTAGCACAAAAATGTATGAAAATAGCATAAATTAGAGATGCAACAACATGACTTCTAGATCTCGATCTACAATGAAAGTGGGTCTTCAAATGCGCTCTGATACCATGTTTGACGGTACATGGTATTCCAATAGAGGACGAACACCTTTAGTAAACACTCACACAACTAGATCGGAGATAAACACACCAATGTTTTTATGTGGCAAAATTCCTATGGGGAAACATCACGACCCCAACAACCACTTGACAATTTACTAATGCAAAATAATTTTTTTACAAGTGAGTTTCTCACAATCGATCATCGACAAATTATCCTCCATGTTTTTTAAATAGAGATCATGGACCAATCAAATGTTAAGCCATATATCAATGTAACCGTTAAGATCAAGGATAATATGAGTTGTCAGGAACATATCGTGACCATCATATTACAAATGAAAACTAAAGAAACACAGTTTAACCTAACGACACATTAGACCAAGTTGATCTTAACTAACTTTTAAGTGTTTAAATATCCTAACACATGTGCATAGAAAATGTAAAATGGTTTCTTAGTCAAATATTAATTGCAATTATCTCATGGATTATTTGTTTCCCACCAAGTCCAACTCATATGCATATGGAAAAACTTCTTGATATAAAATATAAATTCTTAAAAGGGAAAAAAACTCATTTTAAACTATTTGTATTATAGAGTTTTTATTGAGTTTTTGTTAAATTTTTTGGAGTCTCTTGCTACTCAAACTCTCACTAAGTGAAAAGTCCCAACCACAACTATGAAAGCCTAAATGCAACTTAGACTAGCCACTATTGTCACCTAGGTGGTTTAATCTTTCTCTTTTCAGACAAAGAGTTTCCTAGCCTAGGGAGGCTTCCCTATGAAATAATTAAATCCAAGTTATCGTTTAGATTAAAGCAATGAAAGGGTCTTTCGAGAACTAATCTGGTTGATTAGGTCCTAAGAATGGCCAGTGAAGGTTTGAAGAACAATTACATTAACCTACATGCAACAATTCAATGTGCAAGTATCCTTATTATTGGTGGGAACCCTCCAAGGGAGCTGAGGCAATGATTGTCTCTATCGCAAGTACTACAAGTGTTCCCCCCTTGCAATCACCTATGTGATATCCTGAAATTGCTACATTTACCACTTCAAAATCAATGGATGGATGGGGTGGAACAATTGTAGGTCGAACCACACTCAAGGGAAATATAACTGAGCTCGAAATTTCAAGAAACGATTCCACTCAGGGTGCCTTGCACTTCTAAAATCCCCAAATGCGTTGTAGTCCAAGTAGTACTACAAACACTTGAATAGGTGGAGAGGGGATATATTCCCCACCTGCTATAAGTGTGACCTCATGATTGATGCATGCGTTAGATGTGCTTCCCAAAGATTGATTGCTACAGGGATTTTTAGATGTTGCAATGCAAGTTTTGAATTTAATGAGTTGAATTTGTGCTGGTAAATTTGCAAAGTGTTGATGCTCTGAAATAAAATTTTGCAAATCTACTGAAGTTTCTAAGTGTTGATCCAAATGAAGTTGCTTGCATATTTATAAATTAATTGGAACTTGTAAAGAGAGTGAGCAACCATAATGACATTCATACCAATTAACCATTTTCATCGCCTTAAAGATGATAAGAAATATGAATGTGCCATATACAATGTTCAAACAAACTTAAAAAATAATTGTTATGATACCAAAGATCAATGCTAGGGGAAATGAGATAACATTGTTGGTTATTTGGGTTGGTTTTCATTGATGTCAACTCTTGAAGAAAGTCTGGTAGCGAATTCCGGTAGCACAAAGGTTTGGGTAATGGACCCAAGTTTGTTTGATGTATAATGGTATAAGATTTAATATATTTGAAGGTGAGACTATTATAGATGGATATTACATGTCATGCGCCCATTTCCGGTGGTATGTGGTACTTCACATAAATCCTCACAGTTAGAGAGTTATGGCCATGTGAAGTTGGAGAACCCTCATGAGTCATCTAGAAGCCCCAAAAGGTCAAAGTAGTCAAAGTGGTTGCAAATAAGAAATTGTTTAAACAAGACTATTCTAGATGGATAGTACATGTAATGCCATTTCTGGTTGTATGTGGAACGTCACATAACTCCTCACGGTTAGAGAGTTATGGCCATGTGAAGTTGGAGAACCCTCATGAGTCATCTAGAAGCCCCAAAAGGTCAAAGTAGTCAAAGTGGTTGCAAAGAAGAAATTATTTAAATAATAAAGTGAAGTGATGAGTGTACTATAAGTCAAAGTGGATACAATTTTTTTTATTTAAATAATAAAGTTAATGGAGAAATTACTAAGTGGACAAGTGGTTAGAAGTGGGTTAGCCCTAAAATAAGGAAAGTGGTTTAAGATGGTTAGAAGGTAACCCCTTGACGAAGCTACATAAAAGTATAAATACGAGACAAGGGTCTCTCATTTTAAATTACACTTAAGAATATTGAATATATATAAGTGACTGAGGTAACCAAAGGATATCTAAGGCTAATTTCAGAGGGAAGGTGAAATAAAGAAGGTTAAAATTCAAGGGAGGATAAATTCTTTTGATGATTCTTTCTAAGGTATGTTATTTACAGACCATCTCACCATTTTCGCAATAATTTTTTTCTAGAATGATTCAGACCGCGAGATCTGGAGGTCGTTGAGGAAACATATCCAAGTAGTTTGATAAAAATTTCATATTTTGGGTAGTTGTATTTTTGGAGTTACACTCCGTGGAAAATAGGGTTTGTGACTAGTCCTGAAACTAGTCTAAAACAAATGTTTCGGGTAAAAGCGTCATAAATTCTTCATAAAAGATCCAAATTCAGTAAGACCAAATTTATTGGTTAGAGTACAATTTATAGTATTCTGTGTACTATTTTTAGATCCGTACAACAAAATTTTGTGTAGGGAACGCTCTACAAGCTCGCTCTCTAGAATAAGCCAAAATTCAACAAGGGATGTTATTTTTGCTATAACTCATTTTCTAAGAGGTTCCAATAAGTGAAACCTGGAGGAATTCCTTTAAAGACACTGAAGAACATTGTGTACTATTTTCAAATCTTTATTCATTACAGGTACATAGTTATTATTATTTCAAGTTAGGGTTGTTGACTAATCCAAAATTAGTCATGTGAGACTAAAGTAAAGCTTAATGAAAATGGTAGTCTCTTGTTGTTAAATTTAAGGGAGTTTTGCAGGTATGTGATCATATACACTAGGTCTATTACAGATTTACAAATCATATTTGGATGATGAAATTTATGAGGGCTTTTGGTTGAGGTACATGTTGGGTACATGGTTGAGACAAGTAGTTGATGAGATGGCACATACATGAGGTGTATAGTTGATGATGTTGATACATCTTGATGAGTCGTAGTTTATGTGTATTTGATGCATGATTGGTACATATTTGGTGCATGTTTGATGCACTCATTGATGTTACAGGTTGAGGTACATGTTGGTGCATGGTTGATACACTTGTTTATTGTACAAGTTGATTACAAGTTGTTTATAGTACATGTTGATTACAGGTTGTTTCATGCAGGTTGATTAGTACATGTTTACAACAATATATCTCACAGTGATAGTGTGACAGTGGTTCCATCATTCTACTTCTACGTTAGGGCGATTGGACGAGGCAATGATAGGTGGTTGTAGCCACCTTCTGGTTGTAGCCGAAGAACATAGGGGATTGTAGCCTCCTTCTAGTTGTAGCCAAATAATTGGGGAGTTGGAGCTTCCCTCATGTTGTAGCCTGCGAAACTAGGGGGTTGGAGCCTCCTTTTAGTTGCAGCTAGAAAACAAAGGAATTTGGTGCTTCCAATGAATGTAATTCTTAAAGACATACAAGAAAAAACATTATGTGGTTTTCTCACGCTTTGGGTTTCCACGTAAAAACACTGGTGTACTATGTATGTGTATGATTTCTCATTTGTTCATTGTTTATTTACTCTACAATTATTGGATGATAATGCTACATTGATATAACACTTACATTTTATGGTTAAAAAGGATTAAATTGCTCTATTACTGATTGACCCCCCCTCTCAATAATCCAATAATTGGAATCAAAGCAGGTTCCTTCAGGAAACAGTTTAACCACTGGAAGCAGATCATGGATTATTTTGAGAATGGAGTACCATTGTTTAATGGTCAAAATGGTTTAAATTATGAGCTATGGACTGGAAGGATGAAAGTATTTTTATAGGAACATGGGTATTATGTTTGGCTATCATTCGTTACCGGATATGATAGTTCAAAAAGGGCAAAGATTGTAGCCAAGAAGGAATTGAAGAAGAATAAAAAAATAGCAATGGATTTAATCTGGGAAGGATTACCTAATCCGATAAGAGAAAAGGTTGGTAAATGTTCATCAGGCAAATAATTTTGGGATAAATTACATGATATATATTCTTCACCCATCGCAAATTCAGAAAATGTCAAAGAAGATGCATGTACAGATCAAGAAGAAATATGTTTACCATGTCAAACAGATTTAGAAGATGAAGAGTACATAATCAACAAAGGTATGTTGTTTTTCTTTAATTGTGAAAAACACGAACATCTTGAGCTAGAATGCCATGAAGGAAATGAGATAGAAAAACTAATTGAAAAAGAAGAAAATTATGAAGAAGAATTGATCAGTGCTTTAGATGAACTAAGAAAATAAATAAGAAAACAAGTCACTAAAAAAAAAATTGATGAAACAAAAGGAAAGTGCTCACATTTTTGAAAAATCCCAACAGGTCATCGAGAACTTAAGAACTCAACTATAAGAATCCGGAAAAATCGAGGAAAATCTTAAAGATCAAAAGCAATATTTGGAAGCTAACATAGCAACACAGAGGGAAGAAGCATAAATGAGATAAAAGATATTTACAGATCATATTAAGGAAATAACTAACGATCTAAACCAGCTTGAGGCAGAGTTTGGTCAATAAGAGAAAGGACTTGAAGGACAAATAATCGCATTAAAAATCCAGCTTGAAGAAGCGAAAAGAATAGAAGAAGTCATGAAGTCTCAGATAATGAAGTAAGAAGAAGAGGTTGAGAAGCTTGAAGAAGAAGTTGTCACATTGAGAAGTAAAATCGTCAATCTCAACAAGAACCTTGAAGATACAAAAATATCCACATCAGTTACAGAGAATGAAGAGAAGCACTCTAGGTTGCTAGAAAATAAGAATAAAGAAAATAGAAAGAGTTATGCAGAAGTACTCAAAGGAAGGAATCATGGTCAACCAGAATCTAAGAAAACTATTAAAGATACATCTTCAAGAAGATCATCCATGTCCAAGCCAAAAAGAAGTTTCAATCATGATCATGATAATGATCAGTCAAGGCGGAAATTCAGAAGGAATACACCACAAAGAATATCATTCGCTCTCAGGTATGCAAATTTATTTTATGGTCATTGTTTTTATTGGACTAATTTTAGACATAAAGTTGCAGATTGTAGGGATTATAAAAATGTTCAAGCAAGAAATGTCGATGTGGCCCCACATAACATTGAATGCCACAAATGCCATAACTATGGACACATATCTAGTGATTGTAGAAGCATGATCGATACTTCCATGAAAGAGAACACTGATATCATATATCAGAACGTATGGATAAGAAAACACGAAGAATAGGTGATTAAATACTAGGTCCCAGAGATCGAAAGATTGACAATAAAATGAGATGAAGAAAATTCTACAGAGAAAAAGAAAGATGTAAGATACAAAAAGGTTGGGAAAATAACTAAAAGAAAAGAAGGACGGGTAAATAAGGAACAGGTTCAAATGATTGTAATTTCAGGCATTGGAGTGAAAGATGAATTCACAGACAGAAAGAAAGAAGTCAGAGATCAGAGAGATGATGAATCTATCCATGAAGACGATGATGAATACACATTAGAGCATGAATTGTTATAAGCCATCCAACTTAGAGACTCCCAGGTAACATGAATATTAGACAAGGGGAATCTTGCATCTTGCAGAGTTTGAGTAGACAGATCCAGAGAAGCCAGATAGAAGAAGTACGGTTTGATAGTTGTAGTAGTGAAGACTTCATGATAGTATATTAATAAATGGGTCAACATTATGGGCAGTTGTACAATAGAGTCTTGGATAGCATGGATAGAGATGGATTTGTAAGAACACTTAGCAGGTTTGGACATATATATGACATTGAATGAGAGCATGGATTCATAGATTGGTTCAAAGAGTGGTTTAGAGACAAAGGAACATTATGGATGTTAATTACACAGGAAATGGCTTGAACAATGCTAATGGATTCAAAATTGACAGATATGTTTTGGACACATGCAGTGAATACAACAATTCACATTTAAAACATAGTAGTGCTCAGAAACAACAATGACAAAACTCCCTACGAGCTATGGAAAGGAAGACTAACAAATGTGAATCACTTCAAAATATTTGGAAACAAATGCTACATCAAAAGAGAAGATGGTAGAATGGGAAAGTTTGACTCTCTTGTGGACAAATGAGTACTTGTTGGTTACTTAAGTACAAGGAAAGCATACAAGTGTTACAATCTGAGATTGAACAAAGTTGTGGAAAACATCAATGTAACAATTGATGAAACAGGTGGACGAGAATCAAAGGAAGAGAAAATGAATCAGTGGAACAACTTTACGAAGAAGAAGCAAAAAATGAAGAAGAAGTAGAAGAGGAAAATGGAGAAGATCAGGCAGAAGTAGAAGAGCAAGTTAAACACGTGCTTCCAAAGACACCTAACAAACAAGTACAAAAGAATCATCCTTCAGATCAGATAATCGGAAACAAGGATGCAAGAGTTGAGACTAGAAGAAGAATATGTTCACTAGAACAAAGGCACCTACCACTTTTATCTACGATTGAACCAAACAGTTTTGAAGAGGCCAACAAGGATAAACTCTGGAATAAGGCCATGGATGAAGAATTGGATCAAATAGAGAAGAAAGACACTTGGGAATTGGTTCCAATACCAAAAAATAAGAATGTGACTAGCACAAACTGGGTTTTCAAAAATAAATTGAATGAATATGGACATGTTACAAGGAACAAAGCTAGATTGGTATGTAAAGAATACACACAAGTTGAAGGAATTGACTTTGAAGAGACATTTGCCCCAATTTTAAGAATGGAAGCAATCCGATTTCTTTTAGCTTATGCATGCTCCAAGATTATTAAAGTGTATCATATGGACGTGAAATCAACTTTTCTGAATGGGAAACTTGAAGAAGAAGTCTACATCGAACAACCATAAGGATTTCAATTGTCAGAGAACGCATATTACATGTGCAAATTGAAGAAGGCCTTGCATGGTCTAAAACAGGCTCCTAAAGCATGTTACTCTAGACTGGATAAATATCTACAAAAAACAATGTACAAAAAATGAAGTGCAGACAACAACCTCTACATCAAGGTAACTCAAGATAGTATTTTATTGAAGTTTGTGTTGATGATATTATTTTTGGAAATAGTGATGACAGGTTAAGACATAAATTTGCAAAGGATATGCAAAATGAATTTGAAATGTCATTACTTGGAGAACTATCCTTCTTTCTGGGTCTTCAAATACGTCAAAGAAACCAAGGAATTTTTATTTCTCAAACTAAGTATATCAGAGAAATGTTAAAGAGGTTGGGAATAGAAGATTACAAACTAGTTACCACTCCTATGCAAACCAGTTGCAAGTTGAACAAAGATGATGATTCAAAGTCTACAAACCAGAGGCAATACATGTCAATGATTGGTAGCTTACTATATGTGACAACATCCAGACCAGATGTAATGTAGACAGTTGGACAGGTGGCATGATTTCAAGCAACACCAAATGAATCACATGTATTAGCAGTAAAGAGGATTTTCAAATATCTCAAAGGAACAAAAGAGTTTGGATTATGGTATCCAAAAAGAAAGGATCTATCACTTATTGCCTACACAGATGCAGATTGTGAAGGTTGCATTGATGACCGACGAAGCACCAATGGAGCAACGTTCTACTTGGGTGAGTGTTTAGTATCTTGGCTAAGAAAGAAAAAATCATCAGTATATTTATCTACAACCGAAGCAGAGTATATTGCAGTAGCATGATGTTGTACTCAAGTTCTATGGATGAAACAAACATTGATAGATATACAGGTTGATTATGATGAGCTCATTCCAATCTATTGTGATAATACAAGCATCATCGGTATCTCAAAAAACCCGATGATGCACTCCAAGATGAAGCACATTCCAATAAAGTATCACTTTCTACGGGAACAGGTTGCAGAGAAGAACATCAGAGTTGAATGTGTGGGAACAAAATAAAAAGAGACAAACATCTTTACAAAACTGCTTCCAAGGGAAGCCTTTAAGTATCTTCGTCAGAGACTTGAAGTAATTTCTACTCCAAAATGAATGATTTTGAATGCTTATCTTATATGTCTTAGATTTACACGAGGAAGCACCATAAAGAGGACAGTTCATGTTGGGAGATCAATTTCAGGAAGAGTTCAGTCGGGGGAAGCATCCCCAGATGGAAAGATACCTTTTCCATTGATGACAAAGGGGGAGATATTTACAATATGCAAAGGTAAATTCTTGGAGAAAGAGCACATAGGCATGGTTCTAGGGGGAGCGATGGTCACAAGGGGGAGCATCAATGACATGACTTCAATATTGAATCAGAGTGTTTCCATCAATGCCAAAGGGGGATATTGTTGGTTATTTGAGTTGGTTGTCATTGATGTCAACCCTTGAAGAAAGTCTGGTAGCAAATTCCGATAGCACAAAGGTTTGGGTAATGGACCCAAGTTTGTTTGATGTATAATGATATGATTTTTAATATATTTGAAGGGAAGACTATTCTAGATGGATATTGCATGTCATGCCATTTCCGGTGGTATGTGGAATGTCACATAACTCCTCACGGTTAGAGATCTATGGCCATGTGAAGTTGGAGAACCCCCATGAATTATCTAGAAGCCCCAAAAGGTCAAAGTAGTCAAAGTGGTTGCAAAGCAGAAATTATTTCAATAATAAAGTGAAGTGATGAGTGTACTATAAGTCAAAGTGGATACAAAAAAATATATTTAAATAATAAAGTTAATGGAGAAATTACTAAGTGGACAAGTGGTTAGAAGTGATTTAGCCCTAAAATAAGGAAAGTGGTTTAAGATGGTTAGAAGGTAACCCCTTGAGGAAGCTACATCAAAATATAAATAAGAGGCAAGGGTCTCTCATTTTAAATTACACTTGAGCATATTGAATATCTATAAGTGACTAAGGTAACCAAAGGATATCTAAGATGAATTTCAAAGGGAAGGTGAAGTAAAGAAGGTCGAAATTCAAGGGAGGACAATTTTTTTTGATGATGCTTTATAAGGTATGTTATTTACAGGTCATCTCACCATTTTAGCATTAATTTTTTTTTAGAATGATTCAGACCGTGAAATATGGAGGCAATTGAGGAAACATATCCAAGTAGTTGTGATAAAAATTTCATCTTGTGGCTCGTTGTATTTTTTGAGTTACACTCCGTGGAAAATAGGGTTTTTGGCTAGTCTTGAAACTAGTCTAAAACAAATGTTTCGGGTAAAAACATCATAACTTCTTCATAACATATCCAAATTTAGTAAGACCAATTTTATTGGTTAGAGTACAGTCTGTAGTATTCTTTGTACTATTTTCATATCCATACAACAAATATTCTGTGCGGGGAACGCTCTACAAGATCGCTCTCTATAATAAGCCAAAATTCAACAAGGTATGTCATTTTTGCTATAACTCATTTTCTGAGAGGTTCCAAGAAGTGAAACCTTGAGGAATTCCATTAAAGACACTGAAGAACATTGTGTACTATTTTTATATCTTTATTCATTACAGGTACATAGTTATGATTATTTCAAGTTAGGGTTGTTGACTAAGCCAAAATTAGTCATGTGAGACTAAAGTAAAATTTGATGAAAATGCTAGTCTCTTGTTGTTAAATTTAAGGAAGGTTTGCAGGTATGTGATCATATACGCCAGGTCTATTAAAAAGTTACAAATCATATTTGGATGATGAAATTTATGAGGGCTTTTGGTTGAGGTACATGGTTGAGACAAGTAGTTGACGAGTTGGCACATACATGAGGTGTATAGTTGATGATGTTGGTACATCTTGATGAGTCATAGTTTATGTGTATTTGGTGCATGATTGGTCTTTATTTGATGCATGTGTTTATGGTACAGGTTGATTACAGGTTGTTTATAGTACAGGTTGGTTATAGGTTTTTTGGTGCAGGTTGATTGGTACAGGTTTACAACAGTATATCTCACAGTGATATGTGACAGTGGTTACATCATTCTACTTCTACGTTAGGGCGGTTGGACGGGGCAAGGACGGCTGGTTGTAGCCACCTTTTGGTTGTAGCCAGAGAACATAGGGGGTTGTAGCCAGAGAATTGGGGAGTTGGAGCTTCCCTCATGTTGTAGCTTGAGAAACTAGGGGGTTGGAGCCTCCTTCCAGTTGCAACTGGAAAACAAAGGAATTTGGTGCTTCCAATGAATGTAATTCTTAAAGACATATAAGATAAAACATTGTGTGGTTTTCTCCCGCTTTGGGTTTCCACATAAAAACACTGGTGTACTGTGTATGTGTATGATTGTTCATTTGTTCATTGTTTATTTACTCTACAATTATTGGATGATAATGCTACATTGATATAACACTTACATTTTATGGTTAAAAATGATTAAATTGCTTTATTACTGATTCACCCCCCCACTGCCCACCGCCCCCTCCCCCTCAGTAAACCAACAATAATTGAGTTCTCTACTTAACTTGCCGATTTAGAGAACAATTTTTTATCCCAAATATCGTTGTTAAACATGATGAGAGAGCATACACCGATTCTTTGAGCCTATACTATTGAAGCATAAAATTTAAACCACTTGAGCATTTAACATAAAAGATGAGCAATTATTTCATCACTATTCCATTATTCCATCACATTAATTCCCAAGACTTTGCCACATGAATCATGCAAATTATTCAATACTACAAGTATGTGCACTAGGAAGTGTTTGCAAATGTGTGAGTTCAACTTGTTAGAATGAAAAAAAAAACTTGCAACTATAAATCAAGATTGTTCATTGCTAGCCCATAAAAGTTGGAATAAAATATAATTGTAAATAACATGAAAAAAAAATCAGACATAACTAAACTATGGTATTTGAGTGCTAGATGATACTTGGAAAAAATAAACACATTATCATGATCCAATTGCCTAAGTCAACTCTAAACATCCAACCCAATCCATCAAAGTTTGATATGCTCAGTTATATCATATGATTAAAGGTTTAGATACTAGCATATTTAAGGCTAAAGACACTCGAAAAATTAGTCCCTATAAATAGATTTTTATGTAGAAATATCATTGTAGATTTGTGTGTTTGCTAGATTTGTGTGTTTGCTAGGTTGTTTGGATGAGTTTATCTTTATGATGAATTACCCAGAAAATTTCCTGCACAAATTTGTGAGTTATGTATTGTTCAATCATTTAAATTAATGCAGAAAATGAAACCAGATTTAGGACAACTTGTTGTCCCAAAATTCTGGTTATGTTAGCAAGCTGAAAACTACTAACTATGCCATTTTTTTTTTCCAGAAATAAGATAGTACAAACAATAGAGTTAATTTGTAGAAAAACGAAAGAAAAAAAAAAGGAAAAATGGTTAGATTTGCAAAGGAAAAGTCAATTAAATGCACTCAAATTTGAAGTATGATATTCTCCTAAATTTTTGAAATAAAACTCAAATAAAATATTGGAAGGGGAAGAAGAAAGGCCATAAAGATAGATGCCCAAAGAATAAATATTGATTTGCTTGAACAACCCAACCAACTAAAGATGGCATATAAGGTGTGAATGGTCTTGAAACAATCTAATTTGTAAAATATGACCTATAAAAAACCTCAATCAGATTGTTAGAAGTAAAAATAAAAGAGCAGATTTGAAATTTATGGCTGAATTTTTTTGAAGTAGATTAGTATCTAAATTATCCTAGAGCTAAGGGGTCTAAACTTTGCAACCTATCAGGGATTTTTTTTTGAATTAAAATATCTAATGCATAAAGGGAGGCGTGGACTCACACATGAGCTCCAGAAATTAGCAAACTAAGAGAAAACAACTTTCTTTAAGATAGAAATTGTGTTATAACTTCCTAGAAAGCATATGACATGCAATTTCAAGCTTAAAGAAAAAAAAATTAAGAAATAAATATACCTCCCCTAAGTGGCAAGCAACCAATTAAGTTTCCATCTTGAAGGCTTTCCACAACCTGCAAAAGATCCCTCCTACGTGCTCCAAGAAACTCAATACCCACACATACAAGACAATACTAGCATCAAACCGTCATACACTAGAGAAAATAGAAGAAAATGACTCTATTCCATTAATCTCCAACCAACATACAATAAAATGAGGGTCTCCTTATATAGATGAGACACCCCACCAAAAACATGGATGAGAAACCACGGGGAAAAACATAACCATGGGAAAAAACCATGAGCTTCCCTCAAACCGTGGGCTAATACAATGAGCTACTTCAAAACCATGGGTAAAACCACCTCTCATAAGAGGAATATGGGCCCCACAAGAGTTGTGCTTCACTAAAAATCAACATAAATGGAAAATGAGTCCCACAATGGGGATATAGAGAGAATTCGCCCCACAAGCATGCATGAGTGGAAAATGGGTTCTACAAAGGGGGTGCACCCCACCAAGAGCTAGATAAGGGGAATGTGGGTCGCTCAAAAGGGTGTGGCCCACTGTAATAGTTGGCTGCCATACATAAGTGTGGAAAGGGGCCCACAAAGAGGGGTGGACCCTCACTAAATGTGCCAAGTAATCATCCATGTGTGTAGTGGGTCCAAGATGGGCACCCCGTCACCAAGAGTGCCCAAAAAATGCCAAGTAATCTTGCTCCATGTGCTGAAAAAGTGTGTTGATGATGTGGACAACTATGTCATAGTTTCAAATGCAAGGTTCCAACTCATAATGATGAGTCAAGCCCATGACATAAGTCAATTAGTGGTTTTCATAAGTGATATCTTCTAGCAACCAAGTAACATTGGGTTAATTTTACAACTTGCCTAAGCTTAACCATAGTAGGAAAACCTCTAGGCCTTATCACAAGTGTCAAACCCTAAGATCAAGGTGTATTTCCTAAGTTGCCAAGTTGGAAGTAGGTGTCAGTGGTGGTTGATCGTGGAAATGGGAAAAGGGGACTTCATATATTTACCATATAGTTATGATGTTGATGTAGAGGTTTTATTTGGCTAGCTTTCAAGAGCTAGATGTCTTCATTTACTCCACATGTGAACCTTCGAGAGGGAGTGTTTAGAATTCGATTTAACATTTATCCCCTTTATAAATTTTTCTTTATTTCATGGTCTATTTCTTTAGATATGTCATTTTTAGGCATGGGACTAGGGGTACATGGATTTTTATATTTATCTCTCTTTCCTATAACCTTTTTTCGACTTTCTTTGATTTGAGCTTCTACACGTGGGGCCTTCTTTTGATTTGCTTGGACCTTGTTGAGTGATATACAACAAATTAATCATGAACGAGAAGTCTAATGAATGGAATGGAATGAAAATGGGAAGGATGAAAAAATGCGTTAAGTATAGTTTGGGATTTGTGACATGCTACATTAACTTGATTCCCTAGTGGTACAACTTGACTTAAGGGATGACACACTTATCCAAAGAATCTATGTCTAACCATGGTATGATGAGAGAATGAATAAAATGTGTGGCTGTTACAAAATGTTTTTAGATTCCACTTAGTGTTCACCATAATAAATACTAATTTAAATCTATCACACCATATATAAGCAGGAAGCCATAGTGAAATAATTGAAATGATTCAATCGAACCATAGTACCAAGTCACGGAATTGTAGAACACTGACTGTATGTGCATCAATCTGAGGCATGAATGTGGTGATTTGTAGTACTATTGAATTATCAAAGTTGAAGTTGATTGGCAAGCCCATGGTGAGCCTAATACATTATGTAGCAAAGGTTGGAGGATAGCATGGGAATCAAAATCTAACTTTCAAAGCAGGAACACTTCACATCAGATGCGAACTTGAATGTGTCATTGGAAGAGTATTATTTTCCCAAATGTAATCAAGGTTTCCTCATGTCGGATGAGGGTCAAACAGAGTCTACATCAAAATTGACACTTTGACCTCATTGATTGTTAATCCCTAGACAAAGTTCAATGTTATGTATAAAACCATTATTAAGCCCTTATATATTGAATTATTACATTTCTAGTGTTATATTAGTAGGTCGGCTAGAACCCTTAATTGCACCTTTTGTCTCCTATATATATACTAAGAAGACCTAGACTTAGGATAATCTTATCTCATCTCATATTGTATTCTGAATTAGATATATTATAAAAGGAGGTTTACCCCTCGAATAAGATTGTATTCATTGACTTTTATCATTTTTAAGGCATTAGATCATAACATTTGGTATCAGAGCATCAATCCTAGGGTTTTTCTTCTTCATCTTAGCATTTTTTGTATAACTAGTTTTTTTGGATGTTTCAGACAATGAAACTTTGGATTTACTTATAAGACATACCAAGGTATCTATGCTAAAAATTTGAGGTTTTGGGTCGTTATACTTTCGAAGATATAGCCTATGGAAGATATGGTTTTTTACTCATCCAAAATTCAGTTTTAAACAAGTCATCATGGGATTTTTATGGGAGGTTTCTCTTGTGACTAATCCTGAAATCAATTTTAAAAGAGTCAACTTGGCATTTTCATTGTATCTGTTTTTTGTGAATTTTTTTACTCTGAAATATTCAAAATCCTAAGGAGGCATAGTGAATTACACATGACAATGTTTTTAGATTTTGAATCATTACAATTTGTGAGATGTATCTCATGGAAGTTGGAGTTGTTTACTAATCCTGAAATTAGTCTTAAACAAGACATTTTGGTATTTTTTCTATAACATTTTATCAGTGAATGTTCAAACTATTGAATTTTCAGGAGTTTATGAATTCATATCAGAGTACTACCGGTCGAAATTTCAGACTTACAATGGTTCCAAAATCATAGATATGTTAGGACAAATGTCCTCCATCCATACATATTCCAAATTAAGGGTTTGAAAGGTACATAACTCACAATTGGAAAAAAAAATTACTAGAAGATTTTTTTTTGGTGATTCAAAATTTGTGATAAAGAGAAAATATAGGAGTATTATTATTGTTATTCCACATTGATCCAAAAACTATTTTAACGCCAATTAAACCTCCAAAAATCTCATCTACATCTCATGAAGAAAATGAGGAGATACATAACAAGCTATCCAAATTGGAGGAACAACTTAATGAGTTGAGTGTTAGGGCAATAACAAGCGATGGGTTGGTAAACACACAAAGAAAAATTCAAGAAATGGAAAGGAAGATGGATGAAAATAGGAAAGAGATGGAAAATAAGAATGGCATGAAAAAGAAGATGAATGAAAATAAAGAAGAAATACAAAAATACATGAATGAATTGCAAAATTCCATGTCTTCCATGATCTTTCATGCTCTATATGATAGACTCCCTAAAGGAGATATCAAAATGCAAGGAAATCATGAAAATAAGGAGAACAAGGTTGTTGAGATTCAATCACATATGGGGAGTATTTTATCACAATTGGAGAGCACCAATACTAAATTTCAGAATTATTCATCACTTCAAGATCCACATCATCAAGCATGCAAGTCAACACTAAGGAACTACTTCATTCCAAAGATCGATATGAGGAAGTTTGATGGCAAAGATCCTATAACATGGATATTCCAGATGGAGCAATAGTTTGATCTACACTAAGTGCCAACCTTACAAAATGTGCCTATTGCATCATTGTATTTAGAAAATGATCAATTTGTTTGGTATCAACGGCTTTGTGAAAGAAAAAAGAATTATATTATCTCTTGGTCAATTTTTTACGTATGAATTGATATCACATTATGGATATATTAAGGGATATACATTCTTTAGTCAATTGATCAATCTTTGGAAAAAAGGCCCAGTTATAGAACACATTCAACAATTCCAAAAGCTCGATCTCAGGGTAAAGAACATTCCTGAGGATAATTTGTTAGATATATTTATGGGCACTTTAAAGGAGAACATTCAACATGAGGTGCATCTCTTCGAACCTAAATCCCTAGAGAAAGCTTTCAGTATCGCAAGGAAAGTGGAAAACAAAAATATGGCTACTAGAATGGTGGCCACTAACAACTATAGAGAGCACCATGTTCCCTCTCATAACCCCACTCACCTAAGGGTCTTCTACCATCCCAAAATCATGATCACGTTATTCATTTGCAACCCAGAAGTGTACCACCTAACATTATGCCTTACAATATCCATATGCACAGAGAGTGAGATTGAGGGTATGATCCAAGAAATGTTAGAGGCTAACATCATTCAACCTAGCCAAAGTTCTTTCTCTTCACTAGCAATGATGGTTACGAAGAAGGATGGTTCGTGGAATATGTGTCCATATTTTAGACAACTCAACAAAATGACCATCAAATATAAGTTTCATATTCTTGTCATTGATGAATTATTAGATGATTTTCATGGAGGAAAATTCTTTACTAAGTTGGATCTTCATTCAGGATATCATCAAATCAAAATGAGGCAGGAAGACATTTCCAAAACAACCTTTATAACACATGAAGGTCATTATGAGTTTTTGGTTATGCCATTAAGACTTACTAATGCACCTTCAATATTTCAAAACTTGATGCATTCTATTTTCAAACCCTTCCTTAAAAAAATTGTGTTAGTATTTTTTGATGACATACTAATCTACAAAAATCGTGGGAAGAGAATGTAAAACATGTTGACAAAGTATTGCAATTTATGGAAGAGCAACAACTTTATTGAAAGTCTTCCAAGTGTGCCTTTGGGGTTCAAGAAGTGGAACATTTGGGTCATATTGTATTTCATGAAGGTGTAAAATTGGACCCTAACAATATTAAAGCTACGAGGGAATGGCCAATTCCCAAAACCTTGAATAAACTTAAAGGATTCTTAGGATTGACAGGCTATTACCAGAAGTTTTTCAAGAACTATGGTAAAATAGTGACACCTCTAACAACATTATTAAAGAAGGAAGCATTTTCTTGGACTCAAGAAGCAACCAAATCTTTTGAAAAAATTAAGGAGGCTATGTGTACAACTCATGTCCTAGCCACATATGACTTCAAAAAAACATTTATTGTGGAGTGTGATGCATCAAGCCATGACATTGATGTAGTTTTAATGCAAGAAGGAAGGCCCCTTGACTTTGAAAGCAACCAACTTAAAGGAAAAAACTTATTCAAACCAATTTATGAAAAAGAAATGTTGGCCATACTACATGCAATTAAGAAATGACTCCCTTACCTAATAGGAAGACTCTTCAAAGTAAAAACCGATCATGATAGTTTGAAGTACTTATTGGAGAAACGATTATCTTCAGAAGAACAACAAAAATGGTTACAAAGATGTTAGTTTATGAATTTGAAATTATCTACAAGAAAGGAAAACATAATAATGTGGCAAATGTACTTTCAAGAAAAGAAGAAGAAATAAAGGGTTCACTATGTGTTATTCTTATTCCACAATCTGATTGGGTGGAAGAAGAAAAGATAGAATGAAAACAATATCAAGAGGTATATAAGATCATTCAACAACTATAAGAGGACCATAGTGCGTTAGATAAATTTGTATGGATGAATGATTTTCTATGCTAGTATGATCTCCTATATTTATGTAAGAATTCCCAACTCAAACAGAAGGTCCTTTTGGAATTGCACACTTCTCCTATAGGAGAACATTCAGGGTTCTTGAAAACTTACCACATGATCAAGAAGGATTTTTTCTGGGAAGGTATTAAAACTAATGTTCAAAAGATTGTGTCTGAATGTATGGTCTGCCAACATAATAAGGGAGAGACAATCAAGACTCTAGGTCTCCTGCAACCATTAGCTATACCAAGTCAACACTGGGAAGAAGTTTCAAATCTGAAGGAAATGTTGTCATCGAGTACGTACTTCTAAATCAATGACACATGGAAAACATTGTGAATACACAAGGACACAGACAATTGAAGCATATAAGCAACATGACCAATCCTTTCAAGGAATTCAGATGGCCCACAGTAGCACGTTTCTAACTTAGATGTTCACTTTCCCAACTTCAAGGAATTGCGCCTGACCTTCACTTTCAAAAACACGTGATCACCCGTACCATCTCCATGGAATTTCACATTTTCTTTATAGTTTTCAAGGTTAATTCTACATTGATTTTGTGTGTTCACTAATGCACAAAACTGATTCAAAAGAGTCACATCATTGATGCACTCGTTTTCAAAAATTAGTACATTTTAATAACAGAATAGATTTTTGTGATAATTTAGCATATGATAAATACTTGGAGATGCTAGATCCCGAAGTAGCGATAATGGAGCTGCAGGTGGAGATAGTGGAGCTCGAAGTGTGAAATAATGGAGTGCGAGGTGCAATAGACTATTCAGTTCTATTCCTTGTGAATTAGTCTTTTTAATCTTCTTTTATCTTGGTTTAATTAGGTTAGTTTAATTCAATTTGAATATGTGTGTGTGTGTGTGTGTGTGTGTGTTTCATTTCACAAAAGGTTAAAGTCGACATATACAATTTTCATTTACTTAATTTATTATTATTATTATTATTTAAGAGTGACATGTGTCAGCTCCACGTTGAATTTAGGCACGAAATCACACATCGACCTAATACTGGGTTGTAGAATGCACATCCCAACGCAATAAAACAGATTGTCAAAGTGATTTGTAGTTGAATTCTCATCGCATTGGTAAATCAATTTATTTTTATTGTTGTTTAGTTTTAGTTTGTAGTTATTCTAAGATTTAGTTTTATTTGTGGAGATTTAAAAATAGTTCATTTATTTTGGTTGTAGGAAATACCATATAGCATATTGCAGGATCGATTGCAAGCAAATGAAGAAGAATATCACAAATTGGGGACATGGGTTTTGTGTGTAACAAGTCCAATTAGTTCCTTAAGGGGCGATTTCCTAAAAAATGGAAAGATCTGATAGATATGATTGATTTTTTTTAAGTGGATTTTCTCAAAAATCATGTAGGGTTGATTTTTCAAATTCTTCATCAATATGTTTTAAAGATCCATAAGTTTTGGATATAGATCAATCTAATGTATAAATACCTCATTTTGAGAGTCTACAAGACGGGGGGAGGTATTTACGCAAGGAAGATTTATATTTCTTTTTTCTAAACTCTATTTTCATTTTAAACCGAGTTTTTGAAGAAGTAGAGAGGTAGAGATGTTGTCAGCAGTATGTAGATCGATACCATAAGGAAAGCAATGGCATGTTGAACCTCAGAAGCTATTTAGAAATATCTGTATGAATGTTTTTATCAGAGTAATAAAAGTTTCCATCATTTTTGTTTATCATTGTTTTATGTAGGTTTAAATGAAATTTGAATTGTGTTTTTCGTCCTTCATTTGAATTCTCGTGATTTTAGTTCTTTGAAATGTCTTTTAAATAATTATTATTAATATTTCATTTGATCTATTTGACTCACAACAAATTTTGTTTTTGCATAAATGAAGGTTTTTTTTTTAATAATATTTTATGTTCGACATCTATTGATTTACAAAAATCCTTTATGCTTAATAATATATGATAATTTAATGGTAGAATGTTTTCTGCACATTTTAATTATCATATGTTTCATCTCTAAATGCAATTAGAATTAGTTTTAATTTACTGTTGCTCCTCGTTACATAGAGTTTATTTTTCATTATTTTTATTTTGTTTGTGATGTTGTAGTTATATGATTATAGTTACTTAATCACATTTAGATTAGGTTTCTTTAATCGGATTAAGTTTTTCTTTAGATTTAGATTATAATTATATTTAGAAACTTAGTCGAATTTAAACGAAGTCTCCTCTCCGGGAGAAAATCATTCTATTGGCTAACAGATCCATAAAACTTGTGAGGAATAACCATACCAAATGGCTTGGGTTCTGCTCTAAGGACCTTGGACCAGGTTGTTTCTCTTGCGTTGATAGGTGGTCAATTTTTCCATCAACAAATGGCGCTAGAAGAAGGGTCAGGTAAAATTAAATGATTAAATGCTTTTAGTTTCAAATTATTTGATTTAATCATTTATCCCTTTGCCTGTAATTATTTTTTATTTATCCTTCTTTGATGTCATCGATGTGCTTAAAGGTTGGTTAGATGACATGTTAATCTATTTGGAGTCAAATTCTTTATCGTTGCATCAAATCAATGGCTCCTGCCCAAACCCCTATTTGTAGATGTTTTTCTAGACGAATTAGTTTAATGCTCCAATAAAGATAGTCAATCTCTTGTCAAAAGTAAAATTTGATGGTGAGGAAGTAACATTTGCACAAGAACATGTTTTACATTTTATTCAAAATTGTGTTTCTTATAATGTTTCCAATCAAGATGTCATGTGCAGATTGTTTTCTCTTACTTTCAAAGGCCGAGTGAGAAAATGGTGTGAGACTTTACCGACCGCTTCTATTCATACTTTCGAACAATTTATTGATGAATTTTTATCTTCTTTTGTGAAGTATGATTTTGATAGATTATGTGATGACTTGAATCATCTTAGGAAAGAAAAGGATGAATCAATAGAAGACTTTGTTATTAGATTTATGCATTTTTATTATCAATTTCCTTTGAATGACATGCCTCCTATTGATGAGTGGTTTTTATATCTTAATTCTCCTTTAATTGAACACAATCAATCGAATATTAATCAATATGAATCAAGACCTAATGCTAATTTACATGATGATTTAGAGCCACTTAAAAATCCTGAAAATATAGGAGTTATGCATGATCATCAAATGTTAGGATCATTCTTTATTATGGGATATGTTAATCAAATAGAAACACCTATGATTTTTTATTCTCCTATGTTTTCTTTTGATGAAATTAAGACCTATTCCATAGATAATCTAGATTCATTAGTTTGCAAGTAAATGAAGGAAGAATTTTTTCTCAGAAGTAATTTTTTTTTAACAATCCGAATAGCATGACCTTTGTCTCAGAGATTGAAGAGAATATACAGATTTTTTTATGATGATTCTAAATTACAATTGAAATCACCCATGAAATTGTCTTCAGGAAACAAGATGTTCTTTGATGATTCTGCTTGTGAAAATGTTTCTTCGCCAAGAGACTCATTTTATCTTCTTAATTCTTCTACTTATTGTTGTTTGTACCCTGGTATATTTGATCATAATGTGATGCATGTCCCAAATTATTTTGAATTACATTTTGCATTGCTAGTGTCTAATAAGGTACAAACTAATAATGATGCACATCTAGAGGGAAAATAAAGTGATATTTTTTCACAACAACCTTTTAGTTCTTTTTCTTATCACTCTTGTGCATAGGAATTAGGATCCTCTCCAACAAACATATTTCAGATTATTTCTTCTATTATCCACCTAGATCTTTTGAGGAATCTTGTTCCCTCCATAATCAACCTTTGGAAACTAAAGTTTGTAATGAACCTAATAATGCTTTCAATTCGTGTTATAGTATCGATAACATGCCTATTTTTATGAGGAATGATTACTCACATACATTGTTTCATTCTATTCATTCATTATAGGTTGATTATGAAGGGTATGAACTTCATATGAATTTTCAAGAAGATGAGACACAATCAAGCATTATATTACCTTCTCCTTTTCTTGAATTAATATCCGAAACAAATCATATTGTCAACATCACGATTCTTTCACAAGATTCTTTCCA
>ML824890.1:37675-74076 GCA_009831015.1 Picea engelmannii
TTGTTCAGAATTTATCTTGATTTTGCTTATACTTGTGTTTTTAGTTTCTTTTCCTCTTGATTTTGGAAATTTATTTGACATTTGGAAGAGTTTGTAAATAAATAATGACATTTGGTTTCATTACTGGGTCTATTTTCATATCTCTCTCAAAGATATTTGAAGTTTTACGTTAAGGAAATATTTTTAAGGAAATTCTTGTTTTGTTGAAATCTATTACCATGATACAATAATTACTTGGTTTTGAAACACTTATTTATGAACTATCATTAGAAGAATTTGGTAGAAATTTTCAATTATTATCCAAAGACAATATATTTTTCAGAAGCAATCAAAAAACAAGTTTACTTTTAAATGAATCTATTTTAAGAGACCGAGGGAAGTTAATTATTCTGGTAATTTTTTTTACTTTTTACACCATCCTGCCCCTTAAGGAGACTTTAGACTTGCTCCCCCATTTACTAGACAATCTCAATTGAGATTAGTAACAATTACTCATAGTTTTAGCTCCTCTTTATTCTAACTTCCCCGGACAAGAGCACTCAGGTAAAACGGGTTTAAGAGACGTCCCTTTCAAGGCTATAGATGTTTGCTGGCAACAATGGCTCCATTTGTGATATAAAAGATTCCAAATCATTATTCAAATACATTATAAATCTACATGTAAATATTTCAGAATCTGCATGTCATCCCACGCCTTTAAGGGGCTTCTGAGTCTGCTTCCCCAGTTAGCAAATAGAAAGGATGCTTAACTATAAGTCTATAACTAATATAATGGAACCCGAGCGTCTAATTTCGGTTAAAAGGTATTCTTGTTGAGTCTATGGACACCTCTTGGCTACAGTGACCATGCATGTGTTATTGGGATCATCCTTATATACTAGCTATTCATTTTATTACCTGGTTAATCTTGGAATTGATTCTTAGTAAAGTATAGTTTGTTAATCATTAATCTAGTTTCTTATACTTTAAAGTTCTTTGGATAATAGTCGAAACATTTTTACTGATTTTGAAAATTCTCAAAGTTTGGTTTTTATCTATATAAACCATTGTGGATAAGGAAAAATCACGTTTTTTAGAAAATAGCAAAGCGGAAAGACCCATATATTTCATTCCTTGCATTTGTAAATCTTTGGATTATTCAACCAGAGATAACTGCTTTGCCCAGTGTATCGCCATCTATTGGGCCCCAACATCTCCCATTAAATTTTGTTCAAAATTTAAAGGGTCCCCATTTTAATTTTGTAAATACTATTTTCAGTTGCATTTGATTTCATATTGCTAGATTGGAAAAAAGTTGGTTTAACGATTTTTATATCTTGAGTGTTTGGTTTCAAGTGCTTTATGATCAATGCTTTTGCTTTGTTTCGTTTTGCATTTATTATCTCTGTTTGATTTTCATAACATAATAACTTGGTGATGTGTTTCTTCGGAAATGAGACCACTAGTGTAATTATATCCATACTTTGAAACAAGGAATCATTAAAAGCGTAATGATCACAGTTTTGGTGGTAAGCATGTGGCATCATGGAAGTTAGTTGTTTCGTCGCAATTTTCTCACATGGATAAAGGTTGTGTCATTTGAGTCTCCTCATTTTTTTTGGTCATCCAACATTGTTTGCATGCTTATTTGAACATATCCAAGTCAATTTCATGCATTAATATGCTTAAAATTAGGTTATCATGATATTTCCACAATCTCGTCAAAATTGGTTTTCGGTGCATAAATGAGTTAGTTGAGCATCTTGGCGGGTTGAAAAATCCATTCAAGAGTCAATTTTTGAGATAAATAATGTGTGCCTTAGAAGACTACATGTCAAGGAATGGGAGCAAGCTAATAGTTTTGGGATCTGCATAATTCATTATTTTTAGAAGCCATGAACTTTTGCTTAAAATTATGCATTTTTATAATTTTCTTCTCTTTAGCAAAATAAAATTAAATCAATTAAAGTTCTTCTCATATGCAATTATTCCACGCCTTGAAAGAATGTATATCAAGGATTGTTAGAGAGAATATAGTTTTCAATTTTGAGCTAGATACCAATTTTACGAGGGTTTTACTTCCATGTAATGAATATTGTTTGCATAATTATGATGTTCATCACAATTGTACAAATTTCATTATTTTTATTGAGTGATTGGTCATGATAATAATCTTCATTAATTATTTTTATGAGATTTTTCATTCTATATGCATAGGAAGATCATTTGGTTTGCATGAAGTACTTATTGAACCTTTAATTTTTATTTTTTACAAGCTTGGTTAAGTTGTTCATTGATTATTTTTGTGAGAGTTTTCAATGTATATGTATAGGAAGATCATTTGGTTTGCATGGAGTACTTATTGAACCTTTCATTAAGCTGGGTTAAGTTATTGAAGCATAATTGTTTAGCATTAATACTTATAGCTCTTCATATCTTTAATAATAATCAATATTATACAATTGCAACTTCATCAAGCTCCTATATCTTTTGCTAGGAAAAAGTTCTTTAAAAATATTATGGATTTATAACTTTAAACTTATGAATAAAAGGTTTTGAAAATATAAAATAAAACCAGCTTTATTAAAACTTCAAAACCCTTTTAAATCTCATTATTTTAATCCATACTCCAACACAAAACTACATCATCAACGTGCATATGAAACAAAAGTTTATACTTGAAATTAAAAAAGAACTTTGAAACCACGAGCATTTACATAAAATATGATATCTAATCAAAGTGGGTTTTGTGGAGCATTTACATAAAATATGATATCTAATCAAAATGGGTTTTGTGGATATTTTTATCATTTTAATTAAAAATCAACGTGTAAAAAGGAGGTGACATCAATTTCCGAAGTTATGACCTAAAACTAGTTTATATTGTATTCCTTTTTATTCAAACATGTTTTTAAAACCATTGGATTCTAAGGTTTTTATTTTTATTTTAGAGTGTCTTTGCAAAACGTTTTGCACTATCTTAACCGTTATTTATTTCCATGATTTGTGGAAAGTTATAATCATTTCCTGTTTGACTTTTGCAGCTCTAAATCTGAGTTTTATGGAAACACAATTGACAATTTTCTCCCAAAAGATAGTCCTTTGCGACAAGATCATGCCTTCTATGAAGATGCATCTCCTTGTATCTCTGGCCCAATTGAGAAGCAGATATGGTCATGTGCATGTGCAAAGTAACTAATCGAAAGAGTAATTTATGCCGAGGACACTGAGTGGTTTGGAATTCTATACCAAGGACACTCAGTGGTTTGAAAATTATTATTGTGAGGGCATAAGTCTTAGGATGGATGATGACTGAGTGGTTTGAAATTTATTATTGTGAGGGCAGAAGTCTGAGGATGGATGATGGCTGAGTGGTTTGAAATTTATTATTGTGAGGGCATAAGTATGAGGATTGATGATGACTAAGTGGTTTGAAATTTATTATTGTGAGGGCATAAGTATGAGGATGGATGATGCAGGAGCATATGAGCTCTAAAATCTAAGACCTAAGGAGCAGACTTAGGGGGTCTCTCAAATTTTACCAAGGGAGTTGGTTCTCTAATGAAATGATGTATTTTCTTAAGTTTATGTGCATATATCTAGAAGAGTGAAATTGTTAGAAAGGATGAGGTTGGTTGTGAGAGATTTGAATGTAATCGAGATTGCCTAAATAGGACAAATATCAAAGAGAGGAGTTCAATGATTATATGATATTAGGAGAATATTATGGATATGAAGTTTGTATTAGGGAATTGTTGAGTAAATTGTGGATTTGAGCTACATTTAGCTTCAATTAAGACTAATTATTTGATTGTAAGCTTGTAAGGCATGAAGGTTGTCATTGATAGGGAAGATCAGGCGATAGAAGGGAGGTCGATTGAAGGAAGAATTAGGCCAGAGAGAGAGGAGAGAGGCTTGTTGAATATGATCCAGGCTAAGAGGAATTGAAATCCTTATGTATTCCATGTACAATTATGTGTGATTAATGGAGATAACACTCTATTTCAAGTGTTGTATAAATTGTAGAACCTCTACCTATTGTATGTGTTGAATCTCTATTCATTTATGTGTGTGTGTAACTCTTGTCAAAGAATGTTGCAGGACTTGATCTATAATCAATGAAGAGTCCTCTTCAGAATCATGTTTGCAAATTCATGATATTTTCGAGTACTTGTGATTGGGGAACCTTTGTTCATTATGTGGTTGATGAAATCTTTGTAAAAGTTGTGTGTTACAGGTCTCGGGTCAGTTTGTAGGTCTAAGAGTCGAGGAAGAAGAACCTCTTTCAAGAGAGTTAGAAACATGGGATTCGTTTTGTGATCATTTACCACTGTAAGGGTCAATGATCCTAAGTGTGTTTCAGACATAATCTAGGAGCTACAGAATCCGTCGATCTGAAGAGATCGTGCTACAAGGACCATTCGATCGTTGAATAAGATCTTATCAACCAAAGGAGCGATATCCGTCGGATCAAAATGCGGGAATAGAGATCAATGGATGAGACCTATTTCGCATTGTGGAAATGTACAGGGTTTGACGAAGCCCGAAATAACTTAGTCCGTCGATTAACATTCCACACGTCAATAGATTATGCCTTTCGACCACCCACTGCATAAGGATTCGCGTTGGGACTCAGCCCCCTGAAACACTTAGCCCTTGGTCACAAAATTTGGTTACATGAAGGAAGCTCTCATGTACAGAGTAGTGTGGGGATTAACACCTTTTGGACTAAGCCCCTAGTCACAACCCTTGGTTGCATGGACAAAAGGGAAGCACCTAGGGCTTAACTCCGTTGTCAAATTAAGCGCCTAATGGAGTATCCCTTGGTCATGAGGTTTGGTCACATGCTTCAAAAGGTCATCGCACCCATTAGTAAGCCAGTGGTCACGACATCGATTGTTGCAAGGGAAGAAAATAGAGGAGCTTCGAGGATATTGAGGGATTCGATTAAGTCATAGTTTCAGCCTATAGTATCATGGCGAATATAAAGAGTGGGTGCACAGTTAAAAGAGTCAGCAACATATGTGCTAGTATGGAAATTGGGCATACACGAGGTGTTAGAGTGGAGTAGTGCATTAGAGAGCTATTTAAAGCTCAACCAATCAGTTGAAAGACCAGAGAACACAGTGGAATCAAAAAATCGAAATGAGACTTGATCTATAAATATGATCGAGTAAAGAATCTTGAGGATTGACGTAGAGAACAAAGAACCTAGAAAGGATGAGTAGAGAGGATGGGGTTGATCCTGTTTTATAGTACCTAAGACAGGTATTTGTAGACAATTAGATATATTGATCCTTGGACACTCCCAAGAGAGGAATTATAAAGAAGCCTGAGCATAAAGAAAGGTTTCCTTACTATGGGTTTTGACCATCTAGGTCATCAATGGATTTCATTCCCATGGTTGAAAAAGATTGCAAAAAGATCTAAATGTGATTCTGGGTTTCTGCCATCGTCATTCCCGAGATCATTAGAGATTGTGCTATGCAATAAATGTGTCGTCCTCAAGGAGCTGAGATAGTCGCAAAGAAATCATAAGACGGTTGTTGAGTCTTTACTCCCGAAGGTTATTTCTCGAGTCACGGGACACAAAATTAGGCATAGGAGTTCTCATTTGATAACTAAAGATCGAGGAGAAGAATTTGGAAATGTTTATTTGGTCAAATCTGTAAGATAAATACCTGAAAATTTGAGCAAAACAAGACTACGAAATCATATCAAACCGAGATTATTGTGTTCATTTTTAGCAATAAAACTGATTGCCAAAGCGTTTTGTTGTTGGAATCTCATCGCATTGGAAAATCAATTTGTTTTTATTGTTGTTTAGTTTTAGTTTATAATTATTCTAAGATTTAGTTTTATTTGTGGAGATTTAAAAATAGTTCATTTATTTTGGTTATGGGAAATCCCAGATAACATAGTGTAGGGTCGATTGTGAGCAAATGAAGAAGAATATTGTGAATTGGGGACATGGGTTTTGTGTGTAACAAGTCCAATTAGTTCCCTAATGGATATTTTCCTATAAAATGAAAAGATTTGAGAGATATGATTGATTTCTCAGAAATCATGTAGAGGCCGATTTTTCAAATTCTTCATGAATATGTTTTAAAGATCCATAAGTTTTGCATCTAGATGAGATCATTGTAATGTATAAATACCTCATTTTGAGAGCCTACAGGAGGGGGGGTCTCTATGCAAGGAAGAATTGTATTTCTTTTTTTTAAACTCTATTTTCATTTGTAAACTAAGTTTGTAGAGAGCTAGAGATGTTGTCAGTAGTATGTAGATCAATACCATAAGGAAATAAATGACATGTTGAACCTACGAAGCTATTTAGAAAGCTCTGTATGAATGTTTTTATCTGAATAATAAAAGTTTCCATCAATTTTGTTTATCATTGTTTTCTATAGGTTTAAATGAAATCTGAATTGTGTTTTCAGTCGTTCATTTGAATTCTTGTGATTTTAGTTCTTTGAAATGTCTTTCAAAGAATTATAATTATTATTTCATTTGATTTATTTGACTCACAACTAATTCTGTTTTTTTGCATAAACGAAGGTTTTTTTTTATATACAATTAATTTTGTTTTTCAATAAACGATGTTTTTTTTATATAATCTTTTATGGTCGGCATCTATTGATTTACAAAAAGCCTTTATGCTTAATAATATATGATAATTTAATGGTATCATTTTTTCTGCGCATTTTATTTTTCATATATGTTTCATCTCTAAATGCAATTAGAATTAGTTTTAATTTACTTTTGCTCCTCTTTACATAGAAATTATTTTTCCTTATTTTTATCATGTTTGTGATTTTGTATTTATATGATTATAGTTACTGAATCACATTTAGATTAGGTTTCTTTAATTGGATTAAGTTTTGCTTTACATTTAGATTAGAATTATCTTTAGAAACTTAGTCGAATTTAAACGAAGTCTCCTCTTCGAGAACAATCATTTTATTGGCTAACGAAACCATAAAACCCGTCAAGAATAACCATACCAAACGGATTAGGTTTTTCTCTAAGAGCCTCGGACCAGGTTGTTTATATTGCGTTGATGAGTGGTCAATTCTTCCCATCAACACATTGCAAACAGAACAACACACTGAGGTCTCAAACCACCAATGTATTTGCATTTTTATATTCATGAACTTCTACCAATATCAACATCAAACCTTGCCTCAACCACAACAAATCCTTTGTGGCTACTAACTTTAACACAATTTTGTTTGTTAAAATAAAAGAATTTCCATTAATAATATTAGAAAAAGGACCAACATGAACCAACATCGGTATACCCTCAAGAGTTTTCATTAATGTAAGATGAATTGCTAATATTTCATGAGCACATTTAAAGCACATCCAACACCACAATCATTAACAGTGGTTGAGTCTCCTATCCTAGGATTTCTTATCACCATTTTCCCTATAGTTACACACAACTTTGTATGATATGTTCATCATGTAGTCTAAGTTGAGCGTGAGGAGCTTCTTTGACCACTGATAATGACAACAAAGCATGAGTAAATGGATAAATGTATACACATCCTATCAATATATTGAAATACGCTCTTATGAGGGTATGTGTCTTGTCTTTCCTTATATCTTGCATCCATGACTTGTACTTCTTTATGACCATGCATCTCACCCTTAATTAAAACCTATTCTAAGAAATTTAGGAAAAGAGGATGTAAGCAAGGGAATTTTGTCCTTGTATAAATGCTTGCAATATCAATAAACTCTTTAAACCACACAAATTCCAGAGCCTTTGCTTAGTGAATTGTTACAATGAAATTTCATATGGTCAAGGTGGTCTTGCTTGATTATTAATAAATGTAGTTTAAACATTTTATTATTTTATTTTTTTGGCACATTTTTTCAAGTTTTATTTATAATTTGGTTTAAAATTTAGAAGTGTTGTTGAAATTGTAGATATTAGTTGTTGAGATTAGTGTATTAGGAGTTTTTTAAGATGATAAATTTATTTGTGAATTTAAAATTGCAATTTATGTAATGGAAAATTGCAATTTCTCCAACAATTACATTGCTAAACCAAAAAAAACCCAAAAAATAAAATATTTAAACTTATTCCTAATAAATTCTAGCATGAAAACTTTTCAAACCAATAAATTTATTATTTCTTTGTAAATATTGACTTTTATATGCTTGGTGCTTTGTATATCCCGCATGATTGATGTTATGACAATTTTGTTTTCTCCATATAATCTTTGTGTGACCTATATAGTTAACTATATACACATTTATAATTATATATATATATATATATATATATAATCAATTATCTTTGAAAATTATTTTTATTTTTATGTGATTATCATTTCAACAAGAGTGTATACATTGATTTGCTAATCTTCTATTGATCTTTATACTTAGGGTGACTTACACATTATAAGTACATGTTTTTCATCATTTTCAATGTGTTGTTAATAATAGCATTACAAATGTTTTTAGCTAGGTAGCATGCCCAAACATATTTGTATAATAAAATGTCATGTAACGTGCTACTTTCTTTATTGTATGTCTATTTTATCTTTTTGACACATAATATGATAAAAGATGTGTTTCTATATTCTTCACATAGGGAGTTAGGGAGTTACAAGTAATTTGTTTTTTGTTTTTTTTTTCTATATTTTTAATAATCAATTAATAAAAAAAATGGTTATTAGTTCTTGCCAGAGAAGTGAAGAGACTATAACAATGAGTTACTGTTCTAACTTGTATTAGTTACTTGTATTAGTTGTTCTTTGACTTTTCCATATTTCTATTTTAATTAAAGCTTTTTTTTATAATTTTGATTTTTCAATTTAATTGAAAACTATAATTTTATTTTTCTCTATATCTATTGGCTATGAAGTTTAGGGTGTTATTGTTGGGTCGACGGCTTAGTCTTCAAGATTGGGGGATGTTATGTATTATTTTATTATATTTCAATGTAGTCACGAGTCGATGTGGGTTGCAGTCGAGCTTGCATAGAAATGCAGTCAAGGATGGTTCAATGCAGTCGATAAACACAATTGTTTATCTGCGTTGGAGGCATTGGTTGCTTGGGGTATTGGCATCACATACACATGGATTTTTGCAGTCAATGATGGTTGTTGTAGTCGATGCATGTCTTGTTGTTGCATTCGATGCCTATCCCGTGGTGATCTGCATGCAGGTTGTCGATGCATGACTTGAGACCCTTCTTGACGATATGTTTGGAGTGCTCAGTGAGGTACATGCTTCTCATGTTGGTTGTTGGGTTCCTTTTGTCAAAGGGGTGAGAAAAAGGAGGTCCCTTAACTATCTAGTTAGACTATCTCAAAAGCACAGCAGAGAGTTAGTTGATTAGTGGCTCAACTAACATAAAGAAACAAGAAATGGACAACAATGAAACAAATTTAAACTAAGCAAGTAATAACTTAAAATGAATGCACAAAGAAAGCACAAGAGATAGATATCAAGTAAACTGATCTTCGAAATGATACTCCTTGGAGAAATATGGGAACTTATGAAACCCCTCTTCCTCCTTGGGAAGGCTCTTGAGTCCCCAAGTACAAAATCTTCTTTCTATTATTAATGGCTAACAAAGGAAAATGGTGAAGAAAAGAGTGGTGGAGTACTCAAGAGGAGAGAGTCCTAACACTTTCTATGGATGCTCAAAGATTTCTAAGAGGAAGATGGGTTCCCAAAGCTAAAAATGAGCAACATAACACTACTCAAATGCTTCTTCTTTTTTGCATACAATAGCCCTTTATTTATAGGAGGATGGAAATTTTTTTTCAAAGTAGTTTCAAATGTGAATGGGAGGCCTTTGGAGGTACCTCCAATCCTTTTCAATGATCCCAAGGCAAAATTCAGGGGCGATTTTGGGTATGGGAGAGATCCACTCCATCCCAAAAGTGGTTGAGGCCCGACCAAACTCATCAATGCGTCGTTTTTGCGTCTGCGGGGGTCTTTCGATTGTCAGTCTTGCAGTTCGCGTCATGTGTGTGTCATACACCATGTTAGCTTGCATAGATGTGCATGCGCTACTTTTTTTAATGTGTGCGAATTTCCAGAACCACTTTTATATAGTTTTATGATTTTTTTTCTAAACTAAGTGTAATCCTTCCATAAGTATTCGTATTATGTTGTGTTTGTGTTAATTATTTCTTCATCCATTTGTGCATTTGTGGTGAGCCATTTTCCGGTGATAACAAATGCCCCTTGATGTGTGAGGTTAGGAGCATACATATAACTGAAATACATCATCATTTCTTTTGGCGATGATAACATTGTATAGAAAGTGAGAAAACTTGAATGTGAGGAGATGTGAGAGCCATCCGTCAGAGGGAGAGGGGACAGAAGATCAGTACAAAGTATGCTAGAAAAACCAAAAGTGTTTGTATAAATGAGGCGGGCATGCCCCATGCTCATATCATGAAACCATAAAGAGATAGCAGTAACTGAACCTGTTGATGAAGTAGATATCTGCAGTGCCCTTGGGGATCTTAAAAACAACAGATGACGATTCTGATGATGGAACTAGCTCTGAATCGAGTGGTGAATGACTCAGAGGCATTGATGTCCTAAAAAATTCATAGGTCTTCGGCTGCTACTGAAAAACTGCAATGGTCACAAAGTAAGATCCACTGTAACATGAAATTGTGTTGGAGTCGAATGTCATGGGGATCAACGACATCAAAGAGAATGAGAACTCTCTATGTGTCGTCTGAGGCTACTCATTGTCGATGGAATGAGAGCCAAGATACTGCCATATTTCTGGGAATGTGTTGGTTTTGACATGATAGGTGAGGTGACGATAAGAAGCAAAGGGATTATGGATATCTGGTTGATCAAAATGGTCTTAGAAACTCTAGTGGTATAAGCGAATGGGGTGATAATCGTGAACGATGTCTGGAATATATGGGATTTAGGAACTTCCCTTGGTTGGAGGGTGAGGATGGATGGCAGCAACCATAAAATATTATCTAGTGTCAGGAGGACGACTAGATATGGAAAAATTGTGCTGAATGGGTGAGATTGTAAGGAGATGTAGCGTAGGCCAAAATATAGAGTGAGATGGGACACGAAGATCTATGGTGGTCAAAATTTCAGCTTGGATACACATGGCTTGCAGGGGGTGTGAGGGAGGTGAGATTCCCTAACCAAGGGTAACAGGGGTTGCAATATGCCAAGGGAAAAAACATCGATGGGTGAGATGGAAAAAATCTATTGTACTTGCTAAAATGTAAAATGTGCTTTTTACAATTACCAAATGAATAAAAAAATAATTGGGTTGGAAGTACATGTATAGAAACGGGTGCCCCAGTGAAGTATGTCTTGGTCGTCTGGGGGCGCGAGTAGAGACTGGTGGAGGGTGGGGGCCCCATTGGTTAGTTTGTGTACCAGGTAGATGAATGGAGGATGACATTGCAAATGGGAAATTGATGTTGAATGATATGGAGGGTTAATGATAATGCGGAGGTGCATTTAATGTAACCAAAAAGCATAATGTGGGAGTCCATAATGGGGTGGTTAGCATGATGATGAGGAAGAATTATGAGGTTCTTATTATGGGGTGAAACACTACCAGGACTCTCGATCCTAAGGGGTAGAACATAATGAGTGTCGATATGCCAAGGGGAAATATATGTGGGACAACTCATGGACGTGAGAGAGATACCAGATGATGGTACCTGCATGCAATGGAGGTGAGGGTACCGTAGAGCCGGGTGTGGGGATCTTGAGGACAAATGTCAGGGGGTATGATTGGAGAATGAAACTATGAGAAAAGGGATGAATTTTATGCAAATTTGGAATATATACCTGGGGAAGCTAAGGGAGTCCATGACTGGCGGCGTGAAGGGGGTCGCGGGTGAGGACCTGCACATTCAAACCAAATACCCGATGTGAAACATATCTGAAAATAAAACATATATAATGGTTGCTTGATAATGAAATGTGGTAAAGTGAGGCGTACCTTCACCCGAGGTGCCAAAAAGGGGTCCCCGGGGCTCCAAACTGAAATGAGAATCTAAGATTACCATTGTGAAGGTGATATGGATCTCATAGGTGTGAACTGTGTGAGAAATAGAGCTTGTATGCTCTCGAGCGGGCGTGAGGAAGTTGGGAAAAAGGGTGTATATAAGGGCATGGGGCCCACATAAACACCTCATTTGTAATTGTTGTTGTAGAGGTATGAGAGTTGTCTGTGTGGATGTTTCTGAGCCATGGGAGAGCAGACGAGTTCAGATTCGAGTGGCAAGAGATCCAGGTAAGTCGTCAAAACCTCCTTCATAGTGTAGGAATGTTTTTGGGAGGGTAGGATGTCGTACGACCATTTGTTTGGGTGTGGTAGTGGGTCCACACAGGCGATCTGGTGATCCCCACACATATATGTGCAGGTTTAATTGATAGAGTCTCATGTAGTGCACGACTGTATCAATGACACCCACGCACATGTGAGCAGAGTTTGGATTTCCAGTCATGTGGAGGAGGGTTGAGCATGGGCGTGGTTGTTTGAGTAACAGTAACGCCAATGTGTGTGATTGTAATAATAACAATTGTGCACATGTGCGTGACTATCGAACATACAGATGAGCACATAGGCGTGTGTGATCTACGTGAATGCTAGGTGTACAGTCGTGCAGGTGCGGGTGACTCTTTGGTTAACAATCGTGCGGTTGTGCACGATTGTACGTGAAATTGTCGCTCTGATGTGCACAACTGTTATGGGAACAGTCGTGCAGCAGAAACAATGAGTTTGTGTTGTTTTCTTGGAGTTTGTCATGATGATAAGTTAACATAGCGCATGTTGTCATGGATGTGGGTGACAAGCCAGAGAGCGAGGATGCCAGTACAATGGAGGTAGAGAGACTGGGAGTCTCTTAAGAGGGAGGTGGGGGCTGATGCACAGATCCAACGACATTTGGCCCGGGTAGGGTTGTTGTGTTTGTTTTATTGTTCACTGATACAGACTCAAGAGTCGCTGCTAGATTTCATAGTGCAGATGTGGCAGCTAGATTGATAGTGTTTCTCGATGTGTGAGTGAGATCTGCATATTACCGCAAATATTGACATCTACTTTATTACTAGGCTCTCCTTTTGGGGGGATACTTTGCTAGAGTAGCCGCGACTGTCGACTGGGGTGGCAGTGGGGGGACTGGCTAGAGGGTACTCCTCAAGGACGATAGTGATGAGTGGTGGCTCTATCATCATCAAATCCATTCATTCTCTCGAGGTACAGGTGTTATGTGCTATTGTGGTCTGGATCTATGGGTCACTATGGACGCAACGCATTTCTGGTGCACATATGGTGATTGCAGAGCAGGCCATGAATGGTCGTATGTTTGCTTGGGCCCGATTGATGGACGCCTATATGGTGGCATAGTTGGACTAGTGTGTAGAAGTCAGATGTGGCGAGTTTTACTTTGGCTCAATTTTGTGTTCCTTTATGTTTGAGAGGGTGGTATTGCTACGCTCTAAGGATATTTTGGATCTGTTGGTGATTCAAGATCTGAGACTAATGAGGTGGCTAGGGTTTCTTCCACGTCAGGGGGGGTTGTCATGGGGAACTACTTTACCCTTACGTTCGAGTGGGTTTGGTAGCAGACCCCAAATTTATTTTATGAGTTCCCATATCATGGGATGGATTTTCGACGCCATCCAGGCATGCGCATGTCGCCTGCGGAGGACTGGGATGACAGAAGTGAGTGTATGATACTTTTGTATTCGTGCTTTGTCATTGAGTTCATATATGTGTATATTTCTAGTATCGATACATCCTTGTTGGTTTGGTCATGCAGATGTGGGATCTAGTGGCCATGAGGTGGATGTTTCTCGGGGGTTGGTAGATGAGTAGGTAGATAAGGGGCGATCCAAGACACGTCATCGGTTTGATGATTCGGGGGAAAGCCCAACACATGCAGCGAGGGCAAGACCAATAGAGGGTTAGGGCAGATCTGATCCTGTAGCACTGATCCAGATTTTATGAGCATAAAGAAATGAATACAGATTATTAACAGGTGCTTTACAAAAAATAACATAGATACAGTAAAACTGGTTTTCTATTCAATAATGAAATAAGATGAAACTGTAAAATGCAGCGGAAACAAGCTTGTTGGAATGGTGGCGGCTTATCTCTGAGAAGAGATGTGACGGCTACGCTCACTCGCAAGAAGATGATTACAATGAGGCTATGAAGGAATTTTTATAATAAGCAGGAATTCCAAAAACCCTAGACATCCAAAAACCTAACCCTAGGAGATGAAGCGCCAAAAGTCATGTGGGCCCCTATTTGGGTAAGATAGTACATCAATTTCCCGGGGCCGTAACTTTTGCATACGATCTCCGTTTTAGGCGTATGATAGCCCGTTAGAAAGGTATCGTCGAGGAGATTCATTTTAGGCACAATATGGAAGGAAATTTCATATTGAGAACTTTTTTTTCCCAAAAAACATCGTTTAGGGCCTCAAAACGGCTCTAGAAGTGAAAATTGCTAAAAATAGTAAATTACCAAAATTGCCAGAAAACTGTTTTGAGCCAGTTGGAAAAGGTGGGTGGCCACCAGTATCCACCTGAATAAATCCTCCCTCATTAGGAAGCAACGGTATCCATTGCGTTGAGGTCCCCCATCAGATGATAAAATTTCTGTTGAATTTGGCCCCGGGTGAGCCACTTGCCTTGGTGCAAGAGTTGCCCTGCTTTGACGACTCGATAAAGATGGATCCTTTGTTGTCAAGTGCCCTTGATCTTTGTGTCCACAATATGATCATTGGATGCATGTTGTATGTAGTCGGGGTTGAGCTCTGTTGGTGTCAATTGTTCTGTTACTTCTAAGGTGTCCAATAATGGTGGGAAATAAGGGCGAAGGAGATCCACATTGAACACTAGGTGCAAGCCAAGGAAAGGAGGAATGTTGAGCTCAAAATAATTATACTCCACAACCTTGGTGATGGTGTACGACACATAACAGAGTGGGCGAAGCTTCCGATGGGGTCCTGTAAGGCGTTCTTTCTGCAAGTGCAACCAAACTTTTTCACCCACCTGAAACTTATGTGGCACTCGATGTTGATCATGGCGTTGTTTGTACTTGTCATTGGACTTTTGTAGGATATCCTGAACCTGTTGACGGATGTGATGGATCCTCTCAATGAACCGGGTGGCTTTGTTAGCTTCAGTTGGAACAGGATATGAGTCGATCGAGGTGACTGCAAGGGGAAGTGAAACATCTATGGCACCCAATGGTTAGAATCCCAACCCCACCTGAAAGGGACTATGGTCGTTTGAGCTATGCAAGGCTCGATTGTAGCTATGCAGGGTTCGGATTTGGTGAGCTTGGTGTCCAGCAGTGACCAAAGGCTCGACCAGAATGTGATGAGAAATCAACTGTCCCGATCTAAGAAAATGGTTTGTGGGAGTCCAAAATGTACCCAGACTCGTTCAAAGAAGAGCTTGGCAGTGGCCTCTACTGTGATGTTCTTCTTGCAGGCAACCAGAATCACCATCTTATAAAAGTGATCAAAAACCACAAAAACATTGTCATTTCCCCACTTGGTGGATGGGAGGCCCGACATGTTGTCCATTGAGATGGATTCCCATGGCCTGTCAGGAGTAGGAAGAGGGGTGTACAAGCCATGTTTCTTAGTGGTCGGTTTGGCAATAGCGCAAGAAGTGCGGGACTTGATATACTTGTTGACTTCCTGTTGAAGTTTCGGCCAATAGAAATGTTTCTGTAGCATCCCCATTGTCTTTTCGACACCAAAGTATCCTGCCACCCGACTATAGTGGGCTTCCTAGATCAACTTCGCTCACTCTCTTGATGGAACACAAATATGGCCCAGATGACATAGCAACCCATCCTGAAGATGTAAATTATTGACAATCACATTTGCACCCAACATTTGGTAGGTGGTGGGGAAGTCTGGGTCTGTCTCATAGAGTTGGGGCCATCTAGAGGTCTCATGGCCGCAAGAGTCTAGCACCATGGTGAGTTTCACGACTGGCGGTCTGTTGAGGTAATCAACGATGTAATTGGTGCTTCCTATTTTATACTTGATGTTGAGGTGGAATTGCTACAAGTATGTGGACCACTTTTGATGGTGGCCATTCTGCAATTTTCCTTGTGTCTTCATGAACTATAGTGGCTTATGATCAGTGTGGATGGCTGTCTCCTTCCCAAGAATGTAATGTCTCCAGTGGCGGCAGGCTTGCACAATGGAGTACATTTCTTTGTCGTAAGTAGGGTAATTATGGACAACATCGGATAATGTTTCACTATGATAGGCCACGGGGTGGTCGTGTTGAGTGAGAACGACTTCCACAACATAGTCTAAAGCATCTGTATCGATCTCAAATTGTTGTTGCAGGTCTGGTAGTGAAATTATTGGGGTTGAGCACGAGCGTTGCTTCAAATCATCGAATGCTTGTTGTTGGGACCGACCCCTCGCAAATTTCTCCTTACCACCACCTCTGGTTATTTGGCTGAGGGCCCATGCATATGGGAGAATCCCAACACGAACCTGTGGTAGAAATTGGCAAGGCCCAAGAAGCTTTGAAGCTTAGTTAGTGTGGTTGGGGCTAGCCAGTCATGGATGACTTGGATCTTGCTTAGATCCACATGTAGGCCAAGTTGATCAATGATGTAGCCTAGGTAATGGACCCTGTCCATGCCGAAGGAGCATTTTTCCAAGTTGGCGTATAGCTTGTGCTATCACAGGGTGTGCAGAACCTGCTGAATATGTTGCAAGTGTTCGGCCCAAGTCTTGTTGTAAATGAGAATGTCATCCAGATACACCACTACAAAAGTATTGGTGAATGGTCGTAGGATATCATCCATCATCCTCATGAAAGTGGCCGGAGCATTGTCAAACAAAAGGGCATGACCAACCATTCAAAAAGGCCTTCCTTTAACTTGAAGGAGGTCTTCCATACATATGTCTGTTCTATCGGGACCCGGTGGTAGCCAGACTTCAAATCAATCTTACTAAAGTATTTGGCCCCCATGATTTGATGAAAGAGGTCATCGATTCAGAGAATCAGGTACCGGTTTCTGACTGTGATTTTATTCAGAGCATGATAATCAATGTAGAGTCGTCAGGTTCCATCTTTCTTCTGTACCAGTAGGATTGGGCTCCCAAAAGGTGATGAGATGGTACATATGTGCCCCTTGTGGAGCAGTTCTTGGATTTGTCACTTGATCTCCTCATTCTCTAATAGAGAGCGGTGATAGATTGGCCCATTGGGCAGCGGTGCGTCGGGGGTCAGATCGATGGGGTGCTTGAACTAGCAGTGCAAAGTACCCCGGTGGGTGAGGAGAAGATATATGAGTATTCTTCCACGACCTTATCTAATTTCTTCTGTTGTGTGGAGAGGTCGGTCCAGAGACCCTAGATGTGGTTGTGATATTTCTCTTATTCTGAGAGCGAATCACGAAGAAGACAAACTTTCCCTTCTGATAGATGACCTTCCTGCATTGCTTAGCAAAGATCAAGGAAAAAACACTAGGTGAGATTGCCTCGGGTATCCTGTACAATTTCATGTTCAAATTAATAATAACACTACGAGGCCTAGACTCATATACAACATGATGTTTCCATAAATAAGGTTGGCCCAAAAGAACATCACAAACTTAGAGAGGAGCAACATCACACAATACCTCGTCTTTGAAGGGCTTGATGTCGTATGACAGTCGACACTGTTGGCTGACGCAGAGATCGCTTCCTTGGCGGTGCCATCCAATGGTGTAGGGTTGTGGGTGCGGTGTTGTCGGCAGGGCCAGTCGCTTGACGAACTCTATTGAGATGAGGTTCTTCTGGCTACCACTATCAATGATGAAGTGCAGCGGGGTTCCTTTTACCCACATCTATGAATGGAAGAGGCGCTCTCCTTCTTTTGGCTCATCTGTTTCACCAAGCTGGAGCTTGGTGGTAGAAATAGTGGCACTGGGTTCCACGTCAATGATCCATCTTCCTCTTTTTGGTTCTGGCTGAGAGTCAAAATTCGCATCTGATTCAGAGGCTTTCACTTCGGCCACCAGCGACTGCTTTGAGCGACAATCAGTAGTGTTATACCAAGGGCTCTTATGGAAGTCACACCACTTCCCGGTATCTTTCTTTGTCTTTCTGGTGTCCTTCTTTGCTTGCGGCTTGGACTGGTTTTCCTGATATTTTCCATATTTTCTCTGTCCTTTGTTATGTGGGTTGGGGCCACCCTTTCTTGGCTTTTGTTGTGAGGGGTTCTCAGTCCCAAATTGTCGCGTCTTTTGTTTGAGCTTCTACTCGATTTTGACAGCGTATCGGTAAGTCGCACTCAAGGATGAGATGTCCAGAAATTCTGGATGTATCTATACAAAGCATCATGATACTAGAGCACCAGATGTTTCTCTAAATCTTTAATACCCAGCTTGGTGCGCAAGGTATGGAAGATATTTGTGAAATCTGGCATTGCTTGGTCTCTTTCTTGCTGCAGTGTGGTCCATTTGGTATACAAGTCATCATAACTTCCGACAGGGTAGTATTATTCCTTAATAGCATCCCTGAAGGATTCCCAAGTGGATGTGACTATAAATAATGAGGGTTCCTCTATTTCCTTTTTCTCGCAGAAAGTTTCCCACTAATCTTTGACATGGGGAACGACTTTGAGGAGCGCAAAAGTAATATTTTCTCTATTCGAAAAGTTATGGACAGAAAAATACCCTTCTAGCAGATTCAACCACTTGTCTACAACATCTGCATCTATATGACCTTCAAATATAGGAATATCGAAGTTTATTTGTACCTTGAAGGGGGCGGTGCCTCCGCTCGAAGAAGATGTGTCGCATGTTGGTAGTTGTCGAAGGATTTGCACAAAACTATCCATCATCTCATTCCTCTGTTGCGTGAGGGATTCCTCAATCAACAGTTTGAAAGGATCTCCTATCCTGCCATATTTATTTTCTCTTGCCATGAGAGGTCGCTTGGGCGTGCGAGAGATTTTTTCCTCAAGAGAAACAAGCTCAAGACCCAACTCTTTGTATTCCAACCTCGTTAGGGACATGCATTAAGACGACAAGGAGCAGACCGCTCTGATACCACTGATCCATATTTTATGAGTAGAACGAAATGAATATAGATTATTAATAGGTGCTTAACACAAAATAACAGAGATACAGTAAAACTGGTTTTCTATTCAATAATGAAATAAGTTGAAACTGTAAAATGCAGCGGAAACAAGCTTGTTGGAATAGTGGTGGATTATCTCTGAGAAGAGATGTGACGACTGCGCTCATTCACAAGAATATGATTATAATGAGGCTCTAAAGGCCTTTTTACAATAAGCAGGAATGCCCAAAACTCTAGACATCCAAAAACCTAACCCTAGGAGATGAAGCGCCAAAAGTCATGTCGGCCCTGTTTGGGTAAGTTAGTACATCAACTTCCCGGGATTGTAACTGTTGCATACGATCTCCATTTTAGGCGTATGATATCCCGTTGGAAAGGTATCATCGAGGAGATTCATTTTAGGCGCAAAGAATTTCAATATTGAAAACATTTTTTCCCAAAAAACATCGTTTAGGGCCTCAAAACGGCTCCGGAACTGAAAACTGCTAAAAATAGTAAATTACCAAAATTGCCAGAAAACTGTTTTGAGCCAGTTGGAAAAGGTGGGTGGACACTATTAGAATATGAAGGATGTGTGCTCATTTTACCATTGAAAATACCCTTGTCACCCATCCATACGCCGAATCCACCCTTCGAGCACCTTAACCTTGACAGAGAATCATTCTGGAAGCAAACCCTAGGCTAGATAGCCATACAAAGGGTAGCACACCTTTCCCCAAGGATAGTGCATCAACAAAGGCTGATAAGATGTTCCAAACCCTAGCCAAGAGATAGTCCAAGACAAAACGTAACTGCTAGCTACAACAGTTGCACCAGCAACTCTCCTCCAAACCTACGCACAAGACTGCAACTGCACTGCGCAGAACTGGCTCTCTACAACTGCTGAGATGTGTCAAATGAGAGACTGGCGCCCTGTATTTATAGTGGTTCTAGAAGACTTACTGGGGATGACTTCTCCTTCTAGGTACCTGTCTGTTCAGTATATATTAATTCTTCTGGCTGACTTCTTCTCTTGGAGACTGATAACCTAATACATATTATCTTCTTGAGTCGACAAGTCTTCTAGGGTTATTATCCAACTCATTAGGGTTTCTCTTGCTTCCTGGAGTCTTCTATCCTTGTCAGGTTTACACGTGGAAGTAAATACCTCCCGCGGCTACCATAATATCAACAGCCACCGATATCCACCTGGATCAAGCACATGACCGGGATATGGAGAAGTTGAAGAGGCGCCTCTAGGGTGTCTTGGACGGAGTGTCGAAGGACTTGTGGGTTTGAATCTGGGATGAGGGTTCCTAGATTTGTGCATTGGTGGGGACCAACATTGGCGGTCGGTGATTCAATAGGCAGTAGTTGTGGGTGTGGCTATGATGGGGTGGATTCCTGCTATGGATATTTTGCCTAGGGGAGCTCCACCAACTGGTGATGATGTACCGTAGCTAGGGTCACCCTAGGTGGTAGGAGGACTGTATACGGGCTAGGCCTAATTTTGTACTATGTAGGAGTCGTTTGAACTCCCATTTTTGTATAGATGTGATGAGAGTGCCTAGCCATGGAGCTAAGGTGTATATGTACCATTTTTGTATCAAACACATGAGCAATATATATATATATATATATATATATATATATATATATATATATGAGTATACCTTTTTGGACATGTGTGTATGTATTTTATGTGTGTTTTGTATGATATGTTATGTGTTCGTGTTTTATCTGTTGATGGATGAATGCACCATGATGTTAATGTGATAAATGTCAATCGAGTACTTGATTAGTTATGTTATCTTCCATCTGGTTGTGGTTTCTAGATATATAAGCAAATGTGATTGAATCAAAATTCTGTAGCAAAAATTTAACTTGCAGATACTTGCGATATAGGCATGGATCATGGACACGATACATGTTTTTGAGTTGATGGACGATGAGCTGAGAATCTAAGAGAATGCTAAGGTGACAAATATGAAGGTGACTATCCTCGGAGAGGAGACCAATGACGACAACATATTCAACTTGGTTATTGGTGGTAGGGATGAGGCATATGCCGCTAGAGTGGAGCAACACATGGTCGAGGGTGTAAATGGCCCAAGCCACCGAGGAAAGATTCTTGATCTAGCGACTAGCTTCGTTCGCATACCCGATGTGATAAGTGAATGGAGAATTCATCTATTGACACAAGGACACTGGATTAGGGTCACATAATGAGAGAGTTATATTAAAAAAAGATTAAAAACAACTAGAAAAGAAAGGAAAACCTAAGGTAAAATAGTTACGCTCAGGGGTAGAATTTCTTCAAGTATAACCCATTGATTGGGTCCTTGAGGGTGATGCCTTCAGGGTGGTCTAAGACGTAGGTTCCCTGAGTAAGGCAATGATGGATGTCATAGGGTCCTCTCCAAAGGGATTCAAAATTTGTCATGGTCAGGGGTATCATGGGAGATATCGTAGGCCAACACAAGGTCGCCTTTGGTAAAAAAACAAAGGTTAACTTCGCGGTCAAAGGTGGCTTTGGTCCGCTTTTTGGTTGCTTCATTGTTTTGTAAGGATTCTCATCGATCTTCATCAAGTGATTCGAGGGAAAACAATTGTTGCTCAAGTGGCAGGGTGTTGGGAAAGAGCTCGATTGCAGTGCGTAATACTAGGATTTCACACTCAATGGGGAGTACGCATTTGATGCCATGGAATAAGTGCAAGTGCGCGAAACTAGCTGTCTGATATGCCCATAAATCTGGGAAAATCATATGATGCCAATTGGTCTTTTTTTTTTCAACCGTACGTTGAAGCATATTTTGAGAAATATGTTAATGGCCTCGACTTTCCCATTGGATTGTGGGTAATAGGGTGAGGCAAACTCATGGGTGAATCCTAATTTGGTCGATATCTCCGTGAAGACTTCATTTTCGAAGTGTTTCCCGTGTCAAAGACTAGTTGCAAGGGAACACCAAAGTGGGAGATGACGTGGTTAAAGAAGAAGTGTGTTGTTTTGTCGGTCGTGTTGTTGAACATGGGCATAGCTTCGGCCCATTTGGTGAAGTATTTGATGTCGACTACAATGTACTTGTGTCCATTGTTGGAAAGTGGGTTGTATTTCAAGAAATCGATGCCCCATTTACAAAAGGGGCCAGCCGTGATGACGAGGTGAAAGAGGGAAAGTGGTGTCCGAGCCTTATGTGTGTATTACTGACATTTGTCACATCGCTTAACTGCATGTATGCAATCATGAAACAATGTGGGCCAAAAATAGCCCGCCTGAAATATTTTTTGTGCAGTGGACATGCCGGATAAGTGACTGTCACATGCCCCACTGTGGAAATCATTTAGAATTGTCTCGGCCTCTTCCAGGGTGAGGAATCGTCGAAGGATCATGTTGATGCCTCTACAATAGAGAATGTCTCCTATGAGGAGGTATCGTGAGGCTTGGTGTCAGATGTGACAAAGATCATTCTGAGATAAGTGTGGGTCAAATTTTTGAGTGCGGAGGTAAACCAAAATATCACCGTACCAGGGGTCTATAGATTATATGAGGAATAAATGTCCATTTGGAAACTCTTCATTGATCGAGGTGTCAATGGATTTATATGGCAGGTCTACGAGAATCTCGGCGAGATTGGAGGATTTATTACTCTTTGGTGTGTTGAATTCTAGGTCGTATTCTTGAAGAATAAGGATCCAGCGAGCAAATTTTCCATAGATCTGGTGACGACTTAGGAGGTACTGCATGAGGTTGGAATCAACCATGACTTTGGTGGTGCAGAGAAGGATATAGTGGTCTAGATTTTGGATTGCGAGGACAACGACGAGTGCTAGCTTCTCTTCGTGGTTATACTTGAGGGGTGTCCCTGAGAGGTTTTTGTTGATATAGTAGATGACATGCTCACATTGTTCGTCATCAACTTGAACAAGGACTCCTGCAATCGAAATGTCATATGCTGATAAGCAAAGTATGTAATCCCTATCATAGTCTAAGGGACTGATCAAGCGGGCTTTGTTGAGTGCCTCTTTAAGTGAATCAAAGGCGGCTTGGGCATGATGGTCCCAGTGAAACATGATTTACGCCAGAGCAAGCGTAAGAAACCATGGGCTCTGATCGCGTAGTCAGGTACAAAACGTCTCAGAAAATTATATTTTCCCTGAAGACTTTGTAGTTGGCGTAAATTCCTAGGGGGAGGAATCTCATTAATGGCCTGGAATTTGAGGGGATGTACAATAATTCCTTGTTGGGATACAATGAAGCCCAATAGGCAGCTTGCAGTGATGCAAAAGACACATTTCAGTGGGTTTATCTAGATGTTGTACTTTCGGCAATGTTCAAAGATGATCTGCAGATCCTCGATGTGTTGGGAGCATTTTTTGGATCGAGCGTTGAGGTCATCCAAGTAGGCCAGGATGATGTGAGCGAGATCGTGGAAGGAATATGTCATTACGTGTTGGAAAGTGTCCCCGACATTTTTTTATTCTGAAAGGCATGATGTGATAGGAAAAGTTTCCCCACGGGGTTGTGAATGGAGTTTTGTATTAATCCGCATACCGGATTTGAATTTGGTTATAGCTGAAAAATCCATCCATCAGAGAGAGGACTTCATGACCTGCACAGGCATCGATAACTTGGTCGATGAAGGGAGTAGGGAAGTTGTCCTTGGTACAAGCTTGGTTTAGGTCACATAAGTCTATGCAAACTTGAATGGTACCCATTTTTTTATTGACGGGGACATGATTGGAGACCCAATATGTGTATTCAATGGGGTATATGAAGTCATTTGTACGTAGTTTGTCAATATATGCTTTGATCGCCATGGCTTTGGAAGGGTGGAGGGGGCGTTTTTTTTTCATGAACAGGGGAAACGTCAGGCCAAGTGTCAATGCGTTGTTCAACAATGGTTGGGTCTAACTATGGCATTTCAATGTATGACCAGGAAAACACGTCCCGATATTCCTGGAAAAGGGATTTGTATGCTATAATTTCCTTTGGGGAGGGTGTTTCCCCCAGGGTGATTTCTTCCACTATATTGGGCTTGATCGAAATGTTGATCTTGATGGTGGGTGAGATATTAGCCATGTTACCTTCTTCAAATGCTTCAAGGGTGGGTACTAGGTTCTTGAACCAGACGATATGGAAAGAACGGATGAAATCTTTAGCTTCGATGGTACAGACAGGGGCGTATATTGGTGGTTGGAAGGCGTTGTGCACCAGAAAAAGGGATCGATGATGAAAATCATCCCATGGGTAATCAGGTGCGCATAGGACTTCTAGAATGTCTTCATCGGATTGAAAGGTGATGGAATATAAGGAGTTTGTAATAGGTGAGAGTGGGGTGTTGAGATTCATGGGGGTAGTCGGTGACGTTTGGGTGTCGTCATTAATTCCTGAGGTAGATGGACCTATGGGAGGAGAATGGAGACAGTCAGAAGATGTCATGAACCAAATATCCATATATGAACTTGATCTGATAGAGAAGACGCGCCTAGTAATTGAGAGTCATTTTTTTATGGACGGGGCATATTAATCTGAGTGAGAGGGGCGTGCTCAGCAACTAAGAGTTGTTCGTTTTTATGGAGGGCGCATTACTGAACTTGATAGAAGTGAGAACTGAAAATTGATTTGAGTGAGAGGGCACAACACCCTTCCTTGTGAGAGACGCATTCAATGTTGATCGCTCTAAGAAAGAGAGAGATGCATATAGCATTCTCCAACTCATCATCCCTTTAAAATGATGCCCTAACTTCACCTTCACATGACCAGAAAAGTGAGGGTGCATTAATTATCAAACACATATCAAAATAGAGATGCACACTAGTTCCTTTGGTGTGCACTCTCTCAATAATCACAGAAACAACAAAAACGAATTTACACACATAGGAAAAATAAAGAGGGACGAGTTTCAACAAAACTTCATCAATCATATTAGAGGACAATGTCTCCTTTTAATCAATCAAGGATACTTCATACAACGGTAATTGTCGCTTTATTCTTCTACATTTCTCTGCACATTCAAACTAGCAAGAAAAATTTCCCATGGAAATTACTGACACAAACTAACTATTCATTATTTTAAAGATCACCATTGTTTACTTAGACTGGTGAATGCTTTATTACAAATAAGGGACTGACTGACACTGACAAAGATCAACAAACTAGTATAGCATTACTTATCTTTCTCGCCTTGCTTGTTGCAGACTACTGATACTCTATTGTTAGCTTTCTAAGGAAGGTTGACATCCTTCCTTATTGGTCCAATTCCTCCCTATTTAGATCCGAAAGCATCCTTGATTTTGCCAACAACTCAGGAAACCATCATTGCATTGTCTCTATTGTCATCCATTTGGCTTGTGCTGGAGTTTGTCCCTATCTGTCAACTAGATAAGAAACATATTGTTGTTGACAAGTGGTCCTGGTCTTACTGTCTAGAATTTGATTATGCAACAATGGAGGTTGAAAATCATGAATGTTTTCCGGTGGGTGTTGGACAGTGTCTGTATCTTCGAGAAGTGGCAACTCATATAATTTTAAATTGTTGACGTTTAGAACATATTGAATTCCCAAATGTATTGGAAGATCCAACTGATATGCATTTTCGCCAATGCGTTCCAAAACTGTATATGGTTCATATCATAATGGATGCAACTTATGATGACACCCTTTGGAGCATTGTTTGTCTATTTGCAGCCAAACTATGTCTCCTGGTTGGAATTGCAACGGAGTTTTGTGTTTATCATGGCATTGCTTTGCATGCTCTTGCGTCACTTGTAAGGAGGTTGCAACTTGCTTGTGTCACTATGATAAATTTTGTATGAAGTGTTGAGTTGTCTGTTGTTCTCATTGATGGTGCACTAAACCTGAAGGATCCAAATTGAGAGGCAGCTCGATAGGTGCAAGTAGCTAGAAGCCAAAGAAAACCTTGAATGGAGAGAAGCACGTTGAAGAATGTGTATCCTTTTTGTAGTTATGCTGCAAAATGTGAATATAAGCATCCCATTGTTTATTCTTGATGAAAGAGTTGCGCATATCATGTACCAATGCATGATTGACCACTTATGTTTGTTCGTTAGTCTATGGATGGAATGTCGTGGAAAAATGAAGTTGTAAGGACCAAAGAGTATTCCAAAAGGATCTAAGGAAGCGAGAGTCGCGATAAAAAAAAATGATACTTCTAGGCAGGGCGAAATGTGGCCAAATATGGCAGAAGAATAGTTCAGTAGTTTGCATGGTAGAAGTGGTTTTATGGCAAGGGAGAAATATATCCATCTTGGAGAACCAGAAGACCACAACTCAAATGGAATCATGCTTGCGCAAAGTGGTTGGGAGGCCAATCAGGAAATCCATAGAAATCTATTCCCATGGGTGAGAGGGGATCAACAAAGGCTGATAGAGACCATGTTTATGATTTGTTGAATTTTCACTATGCTTGGCTCAAGCATGAGGTTTATTTCATTTTAGTAATGTACTTGAACCATAAACAAATGCAGCTACACCATTCATAATTGTTGCAATAACCAATTTCACAAGAAGAAATACCATGCACAAGAACACAAGAAATATCCTAGGAAAACCCTTCTCAACAAGGAATAAAAACACAACAATCCTTTGTTATATTCTCAAGAGAAGATCCTCCAACCATGAAACCCTAATGCACACAAGAGGGTGCTCTAAAAATTTGAGACTTGCACCCAAGAGAGGTGCGCACTTCATCACTAGAAATGTACTTGCTGAAATTTCCAAATGATAAGTGACAAGTGTTGTGTGTTTCCTCAATGGGGAAAATACCTTTATTTATACTAGACTGGACAGACCAAAAATGGTGTCTATTAGCACAACATGGGCGACCTCAACAACTCAGAAAATAATTAATTATTACAACAAAAATTAATTATCTTTTACATATGGTGGAGCCGACCTGTACCTTTTACATCACAATTAGGGTTACAGGTAAATCTCACTCTCTGACAATATAGCAAGGGATCTCACACACCCACTAGTGCTCAGCCACTAGGGGCACATCCACCTGTGCTAAACCATAGGGATGTCCTACTCAACAGATATATATCTCACTAAGTAACACATGAGAATCATATGGAGTACCACACCGTCTCAACTCTAGATCCAAAATTGGATACAGGAGCTTGATGGGGCTCAGAAAGGCCTAAAAAATAAAAATTCTCATAATGGCTTCAAAATAGACATGTGTGTGGGCCTTGTCAATACGAACCCAACGCAACTTGAACGGGCTCAAACGGACGTTGTATTATCCTGATATCGCATTTTGTTCATTTTCCCAAACAGACAAAAAGTCAACAGGCAAAAAAGTCAATGATGACGTCAACATGAAGTCATGCTTACGTAGAATTGAGACATGTGGCAGCATAGCAGCAGGCTAAATGGGAAAATGAAAATGGTCCAATCCCATGTTGAAAAGTGGTGCATTCTCGGGCAAATTAAATGGTGCCACGTGGCCCACGCATGGGTTGCCACGTGGCACCCCAACATTCGTTGGATGGTAAAAAAAATTGGAGCTCATGGGATTCGACCGGATGACCTCTTTTCAAGGGAAAGTCTTATGGATAGGTCGGATGCCAATGCGCCACGTTGGGAATTTTTTATACAATCCCACTTTATTATATATAAAGTGTTTTTAATGTAAAATGGAGGTGGAAGGGGGTTGGGGCCAGCCCCAAACCGTAGCTTTATTATATATATATATATATGACCACAATTTTAAAGGGGGTGCTCCACACATTGTTCGGTCACACTCCAGCTCAGCACGCAGATTATTATCACCTGCCCACCATGAATTCGGGGGCGGTGACCATGGTTTTGGGCGCACCTTTAGGGCGCGGTCTTATCAAAATGCAGCATGTGACCATTGTTTGCGGGCTAAGGGCCAGTGCGCAGCCCTTAGGAGTTGGTGCTTAGCCATTTTTAGCCATGTGACTCTGTTTTAGGAGTGTGCATCCAGGACGGGAGGCTTATGCCCATATTTTTGTAATAAAGTGGTTTTTTTAACCATAGGATATGATTTTTCAGTGATTTTTAGGCATGCTTGTGGAGATTTTGGCCAATATTGGGTGATGTTCAGCCCTTTTTGAGGCCAGATCTTGGGAGGAAGTTGGGATATGGTTACCAACTTCAGATCTATATAAACCAAGCCTTCTTGAGGCCACAGAGGATATTCAGAGCAGGTTTATGTTGAAGATTTGCCAAGCCAAAGCCATTTTTATGCAGGGAAGTTGTTGAGGAGCGCACCTTTGTGGGCCATTTCTAGGAGCTCCTGTCATCCGATTTGAGTGTCGTTTGTTCTGTTGGGTTCTTAATATCTGGTAGAACAATACCAGATTATTTTTGTGACCTTTTGGCACTGTTGTGATTTACTTATTGAGCTTTGAACAGAAATAAGAAAGCCTCACCCATTGAGACAAAGGCCCGGAGACGTAGGCGAGATTGTCGAACTTCGTTATCACATTGGTGTTATGGTTTTCTATTGTTTTATGCTTCATTTCAGTTATGTACATGTTTATATGGATTTCACATTTCTTATATAATTCTTCCTCTTTCTTTAAAGCTTCCTAATTGGTTAATTAACACATGCATAATAACTCAACCATAGTCATGTAAAATATATTTTTGGATCAAGTGGTATCAGAGCTAGTTGACGTTTGGATCTGAGTTTTGCATCTTAACTAGGTAAAAGATACTTTGTGGTGAAGGTGATATTGTTGAAGATAATCCATTGATTGGATTTAGAAAGAGAACTTCTCACAGCGAGAGGATGGCATCGGAAGAGGGACTTTCTCGGGATGAGAAAGAGTTTCGAAAAACTTTCTTCACCGTGTCGGAGATGATGAAAGTTTCGTATGAGAATTACTTGGAACGAAAGAGACCAGTTCTTGGTGAATATTGAAAGGGAAAAAGTGAAGAAGGAGAGGATCATCCTTAGATTCCTCCTTCACCTCCATTATCACCTCCTTCTTCTCCTTCCTCTTCAAGTTCAAGTTCTAAATCCACTGCAAAGAAAGATGTCCATAAACATAAGAATGAAATGTCTTTATTAAAACTTGATGTTAAATTTGAATTACCCATGTATGATGGTGAAGTTAATGTAGAGAGACTTGACAATTGGGTCAAACAAATGGAGGTCTATTGCAGTGTGCAACAAATCAAGGATGAGGCCACACAAATAAAGTTGGCAACATTGAGACTTGTAGGCATAACACTCATCTGGTGGCAAAGCAAGTTGAAAAATGGAACGCAACAAGTAGGTAATGTATTTCCATCATGGAAAAGTTTCATTTCTGCACTTAGAAAGCAATTCTATCCTTTGGGTTATAAAGAAAAAGCATTAATTGAATGGAAATCTTTAAAACTAAGAAAAGGACAAATAGTGCAAGAATACACAAATGGATTTCGTAAAATGGCATTGATGTTAGATATTCCTTTACATACCCAAGAAAATCTTATGAAGTATATAGGAGGTTTACTTGCACATATTAGAAACATTGTATTCATGTTTGGACCCACTAACCTTGATGAGGTTTCTATTCAAGCGACATACATTGAAGCAGGGAAAACAAGTGTTGGTGTATCAGGGGAATCGTCTTCAAGGAAAGAGGACAAGAGGAAGTGGCATGGGAAAAAGGAAAATGCGGTGATGAGAAAGGAAGAGAAGCCCTCTTGCAAGCATTGCAAGAAAGAGGGGCATGAAGTGGTTCGTTGTTGGCAGTTGCATCCCGAGAAGAGGCCAAAGTGGTTCAAGGAAAAGAAGGGGAGTCAAATAGTTGCAGCGAAAACATGACCGATAGACTTGGGATCAGATTCAGGTGACGAATCTAAGGTCTCATTGGTTGGTATGACAGGTAAAATTGGTGAAGGAATTGATTGTAGAAGTAACTTGTTTCATATAAGAGTCATCATGCGACACACTAAGGTTGATACATTAATCGATAGTGGATCTCAATCTAACCTAATATCAGAGGAATTGGTTAAGAAATTGGGGTTAAAAACACAAGTACATCATAAGACTTACACACTTAAATGGATAAGCAATCATCATCAAATGCACATAACCAAACAGTGCACATTAAAATTTTCTATTTCATCTAAGTATGTGGATGAGGTAACATTTGATGTAGTGCCACTAAGTGAATGTGGAATGGTCTTAGGTAGTCCATACTTATTTCATCGTAAAGCGATCTTCTACATGACAAAGAATCAATATCAATTAACCAAAGCAGGTCAAGATTATGTGGTTCATGCTCATCATGTAAAATAAAATAAAACTCTTCAAACAATGTAACAATTAAAGAAGGCATCTCAAGCAAGCTACAAACCAATAATTGTTTCAAATCAAGTAATAGATCTTAAGCAAGAACAAGAGATGATTGTGGAATGGAAAATCAATCATAGTTTGCTTCAAGATAAGCTCATGTCATGAAAATATTAAAAGTATATCAGCTCATTTGCAGTCATTTTTTTTATTCTATCATTAGTAATGTTGTCTACATGGATGATAGTGGTTTCAGTAAGATGTGACAAGGTTCAAATGGCTAACAATATGCTGTTAGTTGTCATGATTAGGTTACAGTTGATCTTGATGAGACAATTGCACGGGACATATTTCAGAGACAGAGGACAAGCCAGGTGGCCTATTTATAGATTTTTGACTGGTTAGTAACCTTTTGGGGACCAAAAGGTCCTTTAGTGGGGAAGTGTGATCCATAATCGGATCCAGGAGCTTGATGGGGCTCAAAAAGGCCTAAAAATCAATGTTCTCGGAATGGATTCAAAATAGACTCGTGCATAGACCTCGTTGATATAAACCCAATGCAACTTGAATGGGCTCAAACGGACATTCTATGCTCCCGATATCGCGTTCTGTTCATTTTCCCAAACTGGCAAAAAGTCAATGCTGACGTCAACATGACATCATGATAATGTAGCATTGAGACATGTGGTAGTGCAGTAGCAGGATGACTGGGAACATGACAGTGGTCCAATCCCATGTTGACAAGTGGTGCATTCTCGGGCAAATTAAACGGTGTCGCGTGGCCCAGGCATGGGCTGCCACGTGGCACCCCAACATTCGTTGGATGGTCAAAAATTTTGGAGCTCATGGGATTCGACCGCATGACCTATTGGCAGGGGAAAGTCTTATGGACAGGTCGGATGACAATGCGCCATGTTGGGACTTGTTTATACAATCCCACTTTATTATATATAAAGGGTTTTTAATGTAAAATGAAGGTGGAAGGGGGTTGGGGCCAAGCCTCAGCCCGCGACTTTATTATATATATATGACCACAGTTTTAAAGGGGGTGCTCCACATACCGTTCGTTCAAACTCTAGATCGGCGCATGGATTATTAGCACCTACCCGCCATGAATTTGGGGGCGGTGACCATGGTTTTGGGTGCACCTTTAGGGTATGGTCTTATCAAAATGCAACATGTGACCATTGTTTGCGGGCTAAGGACCAACGCATAGCCCTTAGGGGCTAGAACTTGGCCATTTTTATCCATGTGACCTTGTTTTAGGAGCGCACGGTCGGGACAAGGGGCTTATGCCCATATGTTTTTTAATAAATTGGTTTTTTTAACCATAGGATATGGTTTTTCAATGATTTTTAGGCCTCTTTGTGGAGATTTTGGCCAATATTGGGGGATATTGGGCCCTTTTTTAGGCTAGATCTTGGGAGGAAGTTGGGATATGGTTACCAACTTCAGATCTATATAAACCATGCCTTATTGAGGCCATAGAGGAGATTTAGAGCAAGTTTATGCTGGAGATTTTCCAAGCCAAAGCCATTTTTATGCAGGGAAGTTGTTGAGGAGCGCACCTTTACGGGCCATTTCTAGGAGCTCCCATCATCCGATTTGAGTGTCGTTTCTTCTGTTGGGTTCTTAATATCTGGTAGAACAATACCAGATCTGTTTTGTAACCTTTTGGCATTGTTGTGATGTATTTATTGAGATTTGAACATAAATAAGAAAGCCTCGCCCACTGAGACAAAGGCCCGAAGACGTAGGCGAGATTGTTGAACTTCGTTATCACATTGGTGTTATGGTTTGCTCTTGTTTTATGCTTCATTTCATTTATGTACATGTTTATATGGCTGTCACATTTCTTCTATACTTCTTCCTCTTTCTTTAAATATTCTTGATTGGTTAATCAACACATGCCTAATAACTCAACCATAGTCATGTAAAATATCTTTTCGGATCAACTCTCTACACAGAGGAGAACGATACACCCATCACATGGGCACCTTCACCCCTCACATGGATACACATCATTTCATCTCAAACGACACACCCATATCATGGGAATCCTCACCCCACACAAGGGCATACACATCGATACACCCATCTCATGGGCATCCTCACCCCACACAGGGGCACACAACGTCCCATCTCAGTCTCAGAGAGGAATGACACACCCATCACATGGGCACACCCAACTCATGGGCTCCCTCACAGGTCATCCCACTCAGTCTCAGAGGAGAACGTGTCCTAGAGGATGTTTCACGAAGCTGTAATCGTCAACACTCCCTCTCATCTAGGGAGGCATTATCCACTAGGAAAAATCTCTCATGGAAGTACTCGAACTTCGTATTGGCAAGCGATTTGGTGAAGATATCTGCAATCTGCTCATGTTTAGGAAGGTATTGCACATGTATTGTTTTCCTTTGCACCATGTCTCTGATATAATGATATTTTATCTCAATGTGTTTCGATCTATTGTGAAACACATAATTTTTAGAGAGCTTCACATGGCTCTAGTTATAACAATCATTAATGGTAGGATCCATCTCATGATCAAATAAATATGTCAGTATCTTGCGAAGCCACACTACTTCATGGACTGCCACACTCAATTCTGTATACTCTGCTTCTATAGTACTCAAGGCCACAGAGGTATGTTTCCTGCTGCACCAATCAACCATGGCAGACCCCAAGGTAAAAAAAACAACTAGATGTGCTCTTTTAGTCCACTGTGCTCCTTGCCCAATCTGCATTGGCATATCCCTGCAAGCTCATGTCTACACTGGAGGCATATCTCAAGCCATATCCAACTGTGCCTCGTAGATATATCAATAAATGCTTCGCTACTATCTAGTGAGTTTGGTACGACTGACTCATTAACTGACTAAGTACATTCACTGCATAGCATATATCAGGTATGGTTTTAACTAGATACATCAATGATCCAATCAATTGTCAGTACAAATGTGGATCAATCTCGCCTGAATCAGTAGAAGAAACATTCATTTTCTTCAAATCCATATCCATCGGTGTAGGCATAGATTTGCACTCTGTCGTACCGAACTTCTTCAATATCTCCATTGTATATTTTCCTTGACTCGGGAAAATATCATTAGTCTGTTGACGTCAAGGGACTAGAGAGTCCCCAACACCAACATTTCAACCTCATGTGGGGCTAAGCGGGAAGAGACGGGAATATCACCCTAAGCGTGAAGCCCCAGACAAGAAGACACATTGAACTACAGGCTAAATTTCCCCTATCCTTCAGTCCAAGCGTGAATCTCTTTGCCTTGTAATTTTATTTTTTAATAACATTTGATTTTTATGTAATTTATAATTTCATTACTTTTATGTGGGAGTTTATACATTTGAAATAACAAAAATTTAATCTACTAAAGAAAACACAATAATAAAGTTTAAAAAAAAAGTCTTTTGTTTTGTATTTATTTCAACAAAATAACCAAAGCAAAATTTAATGAAAACGTAAAGGGTAAAGGGGAGTTAATGTTAGAGGGGCTAGTTAAAAGAGGAATTTGTTAAACAATAAATTAATTCATTAACTATCAAAATTATTGATAGACAATGTAATATTTAGACATTTTATTTTCCTTTAAGTTAAAACAAGATAAGTCACCAAAGAAACTAAACAAATGGATAAAGAAAGATAACAAAACTTATACAAAAAAATAAATAAATAACATGAGGGAAGCTTATGTACATCATGTTATTGAGTCATAGTTCATTATTTCTTTTGAATGTATTTTTTTTTATTTTTAATTTAAGGTATTGAATTAATATAGATGGAGAAAGCCAAAACTTGACAGAAAACAAATAAGAAACAAATTTAAAGCGTAAGGATTTTGATCTCAAGTTAAAACTTATCCTCATATAATTCATGGCGGAATTACAAATCTTTGCGTAGATTTGGGCCAGGTATATGGTATTTAGCCATTATAGAACAAAGTTACAATAGAAATACCAAGAGCAAGAAAAAAGAAGAGAGCTTAGCCAAAATGGGATGGAGCGATGGCGGTGATAACACAAGGCGAGGACCTGCACATCAGAAACTGATTAGCGCTAAAATCATATTAGGCTTAAATACAACAAATTGACAAGAAATAATTTCACTTTATATAAAACCAGCAAATCTTATTCTCGCTTTGTCCATTCTTTCTTCGCAAGACCACCTGTTGCCGACAATCCCGTCAATCCATGCTGAAAGAAAGGATGAATGATAAATTAAAAAAAAAAAAAACCTCGTTGCTCCATGCATACCTCTATCAAAGTTTTCTCCTAAAAATCTCTCTCCCTTGGCTGGTTGTAGGATGCCTCTTTTATATTGTTTGGAGGGAAGTTTGGGTAGTTATGTTCGTTTTTCAAAGTGAACGAATTTATGAAAACCGAATAAACTGCCTTCTATTATTTATAAAAGAATTTATATGACAAATTTTCTTTATATTTATAAAACAATTTATCCTTTCATTTTGCATTGGATATTTCAACCAGGAAATTCGCCATCCTTTCAATGGATTGTCTTTGAAGTGCACCCAAAACTGTTCAGATAGCTCAATGACCTCCTCTGATATTTTCAGCTCATTATCCCTCTTTATATGATTCGTGAGCAGCATATTCTCCTGAACGACCATATTCCCGCTATGTTTGTGTGCTTCACGCACTACGCCTGAGCTAGGAAAGTTGCGTCGTCAAAATGAGGCGAGAACTTCGCAGGTTATGTGTAAAGGATTTTGGCCAGAGGAGGGCTTGCTTCCATAAGCTCTGCGAATTCGATTTCCAATGGGTAATGGAGTAAATCATCCTCTGCAAGAAGAATGGCTTCCAATTCTTCAAGGTAGTGATGAACTAGAAACGATTGATATGCGTCAATCTATTCGGCATCGTGAACTGCAATGACCTCTTTGAACGGTGTCTTTTAACAATTTTTTTTTATGGACGACGTAAATAAACCTTCACAGTAGTGAGACTAATCACTGTCTTTATAATAGTGAGGAAGTTAGTGATTGAAATCACAACCATTGATTTATTGGAACGACTAAGAATATTCCAACAATATTTAATCTTGTCCACACAAAACTAATTAAGTACTAAAAACATATTAAATATGCCCATTATTAATAGATAATAAATAAGATAAATATTCATTCCCGCTCTCTAAATAGAATTAAATATAATCAAGCCTATGTGTCTCATGATTGATGATCATAAAAATGCCACCATCCTCTCGAGAATAGTCGTTATTGCAATGGTCTGCAGTCATCTAGAAAGTGAAATATAATATCTTTTAAATCCCAAATATCAACTTTTACAACAAACTCTCCAATCGGATCTTGAGCATCATCACTTTGGCATCGTTTGATAAGCATCTAGACAACCACAACAATAATGGGACAACATCGCCACCTTTGCGCTTAGAACGCCACATATTCATGCTACATTAAATTGATGCAATAATGAAAATATTTGAAAGATGACCCCTAAGATCCCTCCAATACTGTTATTGGGCCAACAGGTATGGTTTTTACATTTAGATCATAATCAAAACAAACACAGATACTGACATGTAATTCCAAATTCTTTTGTTGCCTCTTTCTGAAGGTTTTTATCTCTATTTGCATAAACGTCCTCTAGTTCAAGGGCCCACTCCTTGCGTATTCGATCCAAAGTTAATTCAAAGTAATATAAGTTGATAATTACAACTCTCATGTAGTAGTGGAGAGATGGCACTTCTTATAATCGGAATAAAAGTAATCCTCATCATTATTTAAATTATTTAAACATGTGAAGCTTTGATTTAAACTCTTCTTCATCTTGGATAATATGGGGATCCACATGAAATTATTATTTTAATAGAAGCTTATGATATGACATGGAGATTAAACCAAAGTCATAACTTAAAGGACACATGATATAAAATTTATGTTGGATTAAGTCATGAGACACACTTGGAAAGTGAGGTAAAATAATACATGGTCTTATAATAAATACTTGCTTTTGGCTTGGAATAATATTAAATACATAACTCAAAAGGTAACTTGGTATTACCCTTATGTTATGAGGTATTCTT
>ML824891.1:40570-66554 GCA_009831015.1 Picea engelmannii
ACTACCATTCTGCAGCAGTTTCCACATCTCAAGCCTTGAGGACAAGGTTGTTTTTAAGGGGGTAGACATGTTAAGGTCCTAACCCGCACATAGGTAGATCAATGTATTCGGATGTAATAAAGGTCAATATTAATAAGGCCTTTAAATAAAATAGAATAAGGAGGATGTAAGAAGACCTAATAGAATCTTCCGCTTCTAGAAGGATCTTCCTCTAGATGCTTCTCTTAATATACATATTTAGTATAAATAAGGGTCGAGGGTATGAAAACCCTAGCTTGGATATTATTGTAACAGAGCATTGCTCGATTGGAGGTTGCCCCCTCAAATAGGCTTGTGAACATTGCTTTCTGAATCAAAGTACTATTTCTATTGTTGTTCTTATATCATTTCTATGTTATTGTGGAGATTATGCTGGATATTTTACTGTTATTCTTCCATTTCTAGCATTTTATTTATGTTCTGCATATTTTATATATCTGGTATCTTGCACCCAACATCAAGGAGTTAAACTTGTAGGAGTTTCAGAGAATACATTGAGTAATATTATCTACAGGATTAGAGTATTCCAAGAAGTGAAGAATTGCAGAAGTCTCAGGAAGCATTATCAGGTTCTATGTGATGGTTGGTTGATGGTGATAGTTTAATGTAAAGTTTTATTATCTCTCATGTATTCTTGGGTGGAAGGAAGGGGCAAGGATGGAGAGGTCAAAACTCTCTTGATGTTGGAGGATTATATCTTCCTTTTGGAGGTTTATCCCTCCCTTTATATTTGGAAGTTGTAGCTTCCCTTGGAAGTCATTACTTCCCTTGAACAATAAATATTGATTATTTCTCATATATTGTGCATGGTGTATTGGTGTGACTCTTCTACTATTTTTCATTGCTCATTGGATATAATTGAATATATAATCTGGTTGAAGTATAAGTTGAAAAAGTTTGGAAATTGTACTTGATACTGTTTCACCCCCCCTCTTAGTATCATCATTTTGGTAGGTAGAGTTATCAAGGAAGCAAATTCAAGGTAGGTGATGACCTTTCAGTCTTTTAATTTGTTGTGATAAGATGGAAGAAAGAGGCAAAGATATAACATTAATCAAAGCACCATATGAGATGAATTCTGATGAGTTAAGAAAGAAAAAAAAAAAAATACTTGGATCTAAAGCACCATTTAGATGAATTTCAGAGCCATTAACATCCAATTTTAAACATATGAAAGGTTGCAAATGAAGAGATAACAAACTAGAAAAACATACATGAAATGAAGCACATACTTCAGAGCATCACCACATGAATATTTGGTATGAAAAAACTCTGGACATCTCCACTTGTATTCATTTAGATTCATAAGTTGTTACAATTATCAGTACAATTTGTCCCTTTGTGCTCCTGCCAACCTCGAATACATCAAAAACTGCAATATGTATACAACAGTTTGATTCCATTCAGTTTGAACCCGATTATACTAAAAATAGAAAATTACAGTTCACAAAATCCAGGATTTACGGATATCTATGCAGTTTGGTCCTTTATCTTCGTCCTTTTACTTCGATTGTATCTTCCTTTGATTTGCTATCTTTTGGTCGACAGTTGGAAATAATTTACTCGGTCCTGGGAAATTAAATTTGGTTTTACCTAATATGACTATTTCCTTCCATTGTAATTCAGAAGAAATCTCATAATTTTCCATTTCCTTCATTAAAATTTCCAAGTCAATACAAGTTGCATAAGACATGACAAGTAGACCAAGTTTGATTGTCTTAAACTGATTTAAAATTTCAAAATTTGTACTTAGTTTATCAACTAAAGTAGCCCCTTTCAAACCCTCCTCCAAGGTTTCAAATTTGGAGTGGTCCATCCTTGATTGAGTCAAGAGTGCATTGTATTCTTCTTGATCCTGCAACTTACCTTTACCATCCCAGAATGATGGAAAGCCCTTTATGAAAAATTATTCAAATAAATTCTTGAAAATTTGCACACTTTGTTCCATCTGTATTGCTTCATTCATAACTGATTTCAAAAGATCATGTTTGGTAATAATCCTTCTGGCCCAGATAATCAATGCAGTTATGTATTTTACCCCAATGGTCTGAAGATCTACAGGAGGAACTAAGTTGAGAATATTAATGGCATTTTGTGCCCATTCAAATGGATTTTTGGATAAAGTATCATTTACAACAATGCATCTATTCCTGGATATGATTGCTATATTATCTTTATCATTTAAAAAATTCAAATATGATCTAAATTTTGCAGCCTCAACAGCTATAGAATCCCATATGATGTGTTTATCTCATTGCAACAAACTTTTACCTCTCAATATTGAATTCGATTTATTGATCTTCTCTTGCAAAACTACCTTTTCCTTTTGAACTTGGGATATCCTTTCATCCTTTGTGCGCACTTCCTGCTCCAATTTCTCCATGTTTTCCTATAACCCTTTGATCTCTCCTTCTCTCAGAATGACTTGTCACATAGCCTGAAAAATGTCTTCAGTGGTTGATCCAGTTCTTGTAGCAGGGGATAAAACCATGGCTCTATTCAACAAATCTACCTTTTCCTGAGACCATTCAATCTTTTCCTTTTCCAGATGCAAAAGCTTATCCTTATAATCCAGTGCTTCCTTCCGAAATTTTTCTTTTTCCCGCTCTAAAGATACTAATTCTTCTGTCTGTGGGTGTTTTGGAGCAGGCATCTTCAAATTTTTCTTCGAACTCTGAATTATTTTGTCTTTTTCATCTAATAAGCACTTCACACCTTGGGGGCCTTCAGACTCAAGCATTTTAATTTGAGTTTTCCAAGATTTTTTGGTTTCTTTTTCTCGTCTTAGATGTCCTTCTAATTTTATAGTTAAGGATGTCATATTTGAATTTTTCAAACTTAAACTCAAATAATCAGAATACAACAAATCATTGATCTACTTGTGTAATTTCACTTTGTTAGGGGCACTTATATTATCATATTTGATTTTAATGTCTGACACTTTATCCTCCTCTGCAACGACAATAATAAAAGTTTTATTTTCAATATCCCTCACAATGAACAAGGAAGATTTCAGTTGAGAATTTTTTTCCACTTCAAGAAACAAATCTCTCATTTCACCCAAAGCCACATTTGTCTTTTTATCATATTGTTTAGCTAGGTCTTCTCTAGACTGATAGGTTGTACCAGGTGCTTTAACAAAATAATATTTTTGACTGTGAAAGGCTCTTGAGCTGCCTTCACTTTCAAGTTGACTTCTTTCCTCAATTTCTACAATGTTGGTACCACTTTCCACAGTGTTCAAATTCAATTGATCTCTGGGTCTTTCATCTTCCAAATCTACAATCTGCTTTGGCTGAAAAATTTTCATCTTCTTTTTAGCAGTTTTTTCAACATCAATATCCATAGTCTCTGAAATGCTTCTTTTGTTGTACACACTGGCTTTGGGAATTTTAATCACCAACTTTTGAGGAGCTTGTTGAGTTTGTACTTGCTGCAAAGGTGTTTCCACATCAACACATACTTCCATATTAGCTAGTTTATCCATGCCTTCAACATTCTCATGTTCATAAGGTGCATTTTTATTTATCTGTCTTCTCTTGGATATGATCTGACATGGATCATATTTTCTTACTTGTATTTCTGAAAATCCAAAGTCTTTTAGCTTTACCTGAACATGTGATAAACATGATCTGGACTTAACAAAAAAAGGACCAATAACAAAGGGAAATTTAATGTTAGAAGATCTGTGCAATTTGGTGAAGTTCATTGTCTCAAAGATGATTCTCTGCCTGATGAACTCAAGAGAAAAAATCTTGGGAGTTAGGAAAACATGTAACAAATAAGGAGACTCATGAAAACCATAAACTGAGATCATTGTTGAATGCATAAAAGTACCCATTCTCCTACTCTGTTTTCTATATTTGGCTACACGTGAATCTTCATGTCCTCCAAAACTCTGGGTAAACTTGTATTGAAAATTAGAGAACAGATTTTTGACATGACCTTGTTGATGAATATGAGAAAAGTGATTCTTTTACATTCAGTAGATACAAAAACTACTTCAGGGATTTCTCCATAGTTACTTGCTAAGAAAATCTTTAACATATATGTATAGTATCTGAAATGTCTCAAATATTGGAAATTCACTAGCTTCTTGTGAATGGTGTCAGCTAGGAATTTATCAAAATTTATTCGGATTGACAGACCAAACTCCGACTTGAAAAAAATCAAAATAAAACCTAGCATGACATCAATAACATGTTTATCACTATAAAGACCAAGGACCTGACTCAAAAGGGAACAAACCCACTAAACTTCAATAAACATCATGTTGATACTCATTGGTAAGGATAAACTCTCTGATATTTGTTCAGGTTTAATGATTTGTTACAGAAATTGACTTTTGAACTCTGGTTGACATTATATGTAAACCCTAATCACTTTTTCTTCATTGAATTGCTCATAATTAAAGGAAAATGCTTATGGGATATTGAGTGACTTTCTGATTGACAGATTATATATTCTACACTGGGCTTGATACCCTTGTTTATTGACAATTACCCTTTGTGAATGAGAATATTTCTCAACTGATGACGCATGCAACCCTCAACCCGCAGGTCAAAAGGTTTGCGTCAACGAAATCTTCTCCCTTACGCTGGCCCGAAGAGCTCTTAGAAATGGCTCTTCTATTTCCCTTTCAGGAAATCTGCACCCACAGTTAACTTCAAGAAATTCCCCCTTGTACTTCGGGAGATAGGACTTCGCACTTTCGCAAATCCGGTGGTCGAATGCCTTGTTTCTCAATCTCTGAAACCCAAAAACCAGTCAATGCTAACCCCTTCTCTCCCTGTTTCGGATTTCTCCTTATCGTGATTTCAATGGTCGTGATGTCGAGCAACTCGTCTTCTCGATTCCCGAATCTCGATTTACCGAAAGTTCGATGTGCTCGCGAGGTTTGACCTTTCAACGGTCCTTCACTCCGTCGGGACTTCAAACGTCGCAATTTCACGATTCCTAATGAAAGGAATTCGGAACTTCACTCCACGAAACCCTGAATGGTCAACGGAATTGACTCCCTTGTTGGGAAAGTGCCACCTATCCACCCTGCCGATTCTGTGGCCCACACAATCCTTTTAGCCTTCAGGACTTCGCGTTTCGTGATTTCGCGAATCCTGTTGCCAAATTTATGGGACTTCCACTCGCGAAACCCTGAAATAGAAGTTCACGAGTAAATCCAACGATTCTTGTGTTTTGGATCTACGACTCTACTCCTCCTGAGCTTAGAACCTTTTGGAATACTCATCGTAACTCCCCTTCTCCTTCGTGAGATCTAATGGCTCGCGAGACTTCGTGAATTCTCCACTGAGAATTTCGATCGTCCATCTCTTTCCTTGAGAACTCATCCTCCTGCGGTCCGGCGTCGCTATGCCTTCCTTCAAATTTTCAAGGTGCTTGGCCTCGTGCCTTCCTTCAGCTTCTTCAAAGGTTCAAACCCTTCTGAAATTTCTCACGAATTCGAGTCTTTCAGAAAACCCTTGCACGCACTCCTTGTGGCATACTGTCAAGCACTTCCAAGTGTTGAAATTCTTCGACTCTTTGCACACCTACAGCAGCAGTCTCTCAATGCTTTTCTTAGATTCGTAACTCTGATACTTTACTCGGCCTGCACACTCCTTGTACGGCTCCTGTGCCTAACTGCACTTCTGAGTGAATGAGAAAAAAAGTTATCTAGTCTGAGCTTTCAGAGACAAACCTCTGAACCCTTTGTCAACGCACTCCTTGCGGACAATTCAACTGCACTCCTTGCAGAAACTCTTGCTCAGATAGAGAAACAATTGAAACTCATTCCCCTTACTCTCTCTCTCTTAGATTTCAAACATTCAACAAGAAATCATTCATACATATCATAAAATCAATTGCATGACAGAAAGAGTAAAACATTCATGAGCATAACATTCAAAAATGCATACACGGAGAATATATGAACACCATGAGTCTGAATCAAAGCCTTCTTGTATTAATTCAGGACTTATGTATATGGAGTTCGGCTACAAAGCTCTCTACTTCTCCTCTTCTATGCTCTATGCTCTCTTCTATTCTTCTGTTCTCTTCTTCTCTATGTTACAATACACAATGAGGGTGTCTATATCATGTTTCCCTCTTGCGCTCTAAAGTTGTCTAATCTAGAATTAAATTCTATCTACTTGCATTAACTACCATAAATGCCTTCTACCTACTAAGGACAAGAGTGGATCGTTCAAGGTCCGTTTACATTTTACCAGTGCGCTCCTTCTTAATAATCTCATTTAAGATTGGCGCATTAACTTTAAGACAATTTCAAAATTTGCACTGGGCGCTTGTCCAGCTGTCTTTTGGCTCCGTGCTGGCTCGCTTGAGATGCTCCTGCATTATACTCCCTGGCTTGAAAATTTTCATGGGCTCCTGTCCATGAGCTCGTGTACGGTGTGTCCATGCCTTTGGATCTCTGCTTCCTTCTACCAGCTAGCATCTTCAACTGGATGGCCCTTCCACTTGACCAGATATTCATATTATTGCTTTCACCTGGTCTTCTTTTCGACCCTTTTGTCCAGTATGCACTCCATCTGCATCTTCTCTGCAACTGGTATCTATTTTTTCCATTCAATCACTGGCTGTTCATTTCTTGCTTCTACTTCCTCAGCTTTATATGGGTACAAATCTGAGATATTGAATATCGGAGAAATTCCAATCCCATTGGGTAATTCAATCTCGTAAGCATTTGCCCCAAATTTCTTCAAGACCTTACATGGTCCAATTTTCTTCATCTTCAGTTTATTATATGTTCCTCTCGGGAACCTTTCCTTCCTCAAATGTGCCAGAACCAAATCACCAACCTCAAATTGAAGTTATCTCCTGTGCTGATCTACTCTGCACTTATATTCTTGGATTGAACTCTGCAAATGCTCCTTCACCTGGCTATGAAGTTCCTTCATCGCCTCTGCGAAATCTTCTGCACTAGCGCTCCTAGTCACAGTCTGTTCTGAATCTCTCAGCTTAGAAATTCCTCTCAGCTACATGCCATAGACAATCTAAAATGGACTTTGCCCTGTGCTTCTGTTAACTGATTCTTTATAAGAAAATTCCGCCTGTGGTAATATGTTGTCCCACTGGTTGTGGTGCTCTGTCACCAGGCTTCTCAGCAAGTCTCCTAGACTTTTTTTTCACCACTTTTGTCTGTCCATCCGTCTGAGGATGGTAATCCAAAATAAATGACAAGTTAGTTCCCAGATTCTTCCATAAGGTTCTCCAAAAGTTCCCTTTGAACTTAGTGTCTCAATCCAAAACTATGCTCCTTGGTAAGCCGTGAAGTCGAATGACTTCTTTGAAAAACAGATTCACAATGTGAGTTGCGTCACTAGTTTTCTGACATGGAATGAAGTGTGCCATCTTGGAAAATCTATCCACCACCAAAAAGATTGAGTCAAATCCTCTTTGTGTTCTTGGCAACCCCAATATGAAATCCACGTTGGTTGCATCCCACGGCTTCTCAGATATGGGCAATGGTTGATAAAACCTTGCATTCTTCTTCCTTCCCTTTGAATGCTGGAAAATTCTGCATTTGTCCATGAATATCTTGACGTCTGCTCGCATTCCTAGCCAAAAATATGACTCATTCAACTTCACGAACGTCTTGTCATGACCAAAGTGCCCGACCAATCCTCCATTGTGTTTCTCCTTCAGCAAATTCTTCCTCATGGAGCATTTTGGAATACATAGTTGATTACCTTTAAATAGTAATCCTTCCTGGATCATGTATTCTACCCATTGGCTTCTATCTCTGAGAATTGGATTCTCAGCTGCTTCGTACGCCTCTTTAAAATCTGGATCATCTCTATACATATCCCTGAGATCATCAAAACCCAATGTTTTGACTCTGAACTCCTGCAATAACAAACACTTCCTGCTCAAAGCATCAACAACTTTGTTAGCAGTACCCGAAATATGTTTAATCACAAAAGTGAAATTTTGCATATACTCAACCCATTTAGCATGTCTCTGATTAAAATTTTCATGTTGAGTCACAAATTGCAATGCACGATTGTCACTATATAAGACAAATTCCTTCGGGATCAAGTAATGCCTCCATTTTTTCAATGCCTGAATGATAGCATAAAACTCCTTGTCATAAGTGGAGTATTTCACTTTCGCTTCATTCAACTTCTTGCTGAAGTACGCTATCGTCCTGTCTTCTTGACTCCAGACTGCCCCTATTGCAAATCCACTTTCATCGCATTTCACTTGAAACGTCTTTTGGAAATCCGGCAACACCAAAATTGGTTGTTCCATAATCTTCCTCTTCAACAAGTTAAAACTCTTCTCAGCCTCTTCTGTCCAGTGAAAAGACTTGTGTCTTTTCTTCACTGTATCCATCATTGGTGCACTAATTCCACTGAAATTCCTAATGAATTTTCGGTAGAAACTAGCCAAGCCGTGAAAACTTCTCACCTCAAATATATTCTTCGGTGATGGCCAATTCTTGATTACCTCCACCTTATCTGGATCCATCCTCAACTCATCTACAGAAATAACAAATCCTAAATAAATGAGTTATGTCTTCATGAATGAGGATTTCATCATGTTTATCAACAACTTCTCCTGCTGTAGCCTCTACATCACTATGGCCAAATGTTTCAGATTCTCTACCATTTTTTTACTGAAAACCAGTATGTCATCTAGATATACGATAACAAATTTTCCGATGAACTCCCTTAGGACTTCATTCATCAACCTCATGAAGGCACTCAGTGCATTTGTTAAGCCAAACGGCATAACAAGCCATTCATACAACCCTTCGTTGGTTTTGAATGTTGTCTTCCATTCATCACCTTCTCTCATGTGAATTTGATGATAATCGCTTTTCAAATTAATCTTTGAAAATAATTTTTCTCCACTCAAGCAATCCATTAGATTATCCATCCTTGGAAATGGAAATCTGTACCTGATGGTTATCTTGTTAATCACCCTAGAGTTAGTACACATCTTCCAGCCTCTGTATTTCTTCGAACTGATTACTGTCGGAACAACACATGGACTCAAGCTTTCCCTAACCAATCCCTTGTCCAACAACTCCTTGACTTGTCTTTTGACCTCTTCATTCTTCTGCGGCGTCAATTTGTACGTGGCTTTGTTTGGAAAACTGGCTCTAGGTATGAGATCAATATGATGACTCACACTTCTAATCGATGGCAATGAACGAGGTAATTCGTCCACTACTATGTCAGGAAACTCTTCCAACAGTTCCTGAACCTCTTCTGGTAAATCATCCACTCTTGTGCTGGTCAAAACAATCTTTGGTTTTCTGACCACAATAAATTGTGGTTCTTCCTTCTTCTTAACCTCTATAAGAAGTTCCTTCCCACTAATGAGAAGTATAATGTTACTTACTTCCGGTTTCACCTCCCTATCCTTGATTGGAAGCAACATGTGAGTCCTCCCATTCTTCTCTAGGGTGTATGTGTTCATTCTCCCATCATGAATCACACTTCTGTCATATTTCCATGGTCTACCCAACAATAGATGACAAACATCCATGGGAATTACATCACAGAGTATCTTATCATTATATCCTCCTATCTTAAATTCAACTAAACATTGTTTAGTGATAGTTACCTGATGTCCTTTTTGTAGCCACGAAACTCGATATGGGCTTGGATGATCAATCGTGTCCAGCTCCAACTTTTCTACCATCTCTGTAGATACGAGATTATCCATGCTACCACTATCCACAATGACCTTTCATACCCTGTCCTTGGTTTTGCAAGCAGTCTGGAAAATTCTGGTTCTTTGGACTGAACTCTCCACCTCCTTTTCTGGTGTCAAAAGAGCTTTTCGCATCATCAACGATCTTCCGCCTTCAACATCTTCTGCCTCAACATATCACCTCTGTGCTTCAGCGATGTGAGTCTCTCCACTCTCTTTATTTTTATTTGGAAACTCGTAAGACTTGTGCCCATTCTTTCCACATGTGAAGCATGTTATTACTCCACCTCTTCCTCTTCCTCTACCTCTAGTACGAGGAAACATGTTATTATCATCATAATCTCCTCTCTGTTCGGTATGTTGTCCTCTATGTTCAACATATTTCCCTCGCTATGAGGTTCCACCTCTCTCAGTTCAAGTCTGAGGTTTCTTCCAGTCCTCCTTAGGCTTCTGGTTTTTATCCTGGGCAACTGATTTGCCTCTGGGCTGACTCCTGCCTCGACCTCTTTGACCCTATTTTTGGCCCAGCTTCTCTTCAGATTTTAGAGCCATCTGATAAGAATATTCCACCATTCGGATGGTTACCATGCTCATCTCATCCTGAATATCATATCTCAGGCCATTCATGTATCTGGCAACTTTTTCATCATCGCTCTCCTGATGACATGCCCTGATGTTCAGCCTGTAGAATTCTTCAGTGTATTATTTCACTGTCATCAGCTTCTGTCTTAGGTTCTACCTTCTCATGAACAAAGTAATTTGGTAATCTCTAGGGATGAATTTCGCTTTCATCTTTGCGATCATTCTGTCCCAAATTTTGATCTTCTACTTGCCTTTGCAGTGTCTGTCATCTTGTAGCTCATACCACCACAATGCTGCATGTCCCTTCAATCTAGTGATAGCATGTTTGACCTTCTTGTCCTCTTCAACATCTTCATATTCAAAGTATGTGTCTAGAGCTCTAATCCAGTCTAGAAGCTCCTCTGCATCCAGATTTCCCTCATAAACTGGAATGTCCATTTTCTCTCTTGCACCCATTCTTGCAATAGCTCTAATCAAACGTTCGTTTGCAGCATCTTCGGCTGCAAATTCCTCTTCATGTTCATCCTCAATTTCACTTTCGGAATCACTAAGATACCCAGCACTGACTATATGCCTCTGTGTTGTCTCCATGTCTTCGAGTCTGGCGCGTAAATCACGCATTTCTTTTTCCATGGCTGGATCAGTCATCTGCCTACCTCTTCTTCTTGTCATTTCACTCTCCTTTGGTGGGTCGGGTGTTTGTCTATCCCTTCTTCTTGGCGGCATGGTGAATTCTCCTTTTCCCTGCTACAGAAATCAAAGAAAAATTTATGAGCTTTGATACCAAATGATGACACACGCAACCCTCAACCCGTAGGTCAGAAGGTCTGCGTCAACAGGATCTTCTCCCTTATGCTGGCCCGAAGAGCTCTCAGAAATGGCTCTTCTATTTCCCTTTTGGGAAATCTACACCCACAATTAACTTCAAGAAATTCCCCCTTGTACTTCGGGAGATCGGACTTCACACTTTCGCAAATTCGGTGGTCAAATGCCTTGTTTCTCAATCTCCGAAACTCGAAAACTAGTCAACGCTGACCCCTTCTCTCCTTATTTTGGATTTCTCATTATCACAATTTTGGCATTCGTGATGTCGAGCAATTCGTCTTCTTAATTCCCGAATCCTGATTTACCGAAAGTCTGATGTGCTCGTGAGGTTTGACCTTTCAATGGTCCTTCAGTCCGTCGGGACTTTGGACGTCGCGATTTCGCGATTCCTAATGCAAGGAATTCGAAACTTCACTCCATGAAACCCCGAATGGTTGACGGAATTGACTCCCTTGTCGGGAATGCACCACCTGTCCACCCTGACGATTTTGTGGCCCACAAAATCCTTTCAGCCTTCGGGACTTCGCGTTTCATGATTTCGCGAATCCTAGTGCCAAAATTACGGGACTTCCACTCGCGAAACCCCGAAATAGAAGTTCACGAGTAAATCCAACAGTTCCTGTGTTTTCGATCTACATCTCTACTCCTCCTGAGCTTAGAACCTTTGGGAATACTCGTCGTAACTCCCCTGCTCCTTCGTGAGATCTAACGACTCGAGGGACTTCGTGAATTCTCCACAGAGAATTCCGACCATCCATCTCTATCCTTGAGAAATCGTCCTCCTGCGGTCTGACATCGCTATGCCTTCCTTCAAATTTTCAAGGTTCTTGGCCTCGTGCCTTCCTTCAGCTTCTTCGAAGGTTCAAACCCTTCTGAACTTTCTCATGACTTTGAGTCTTTTAGAAAACCCTTGCACGTACTCCTTGCGACAGACTGTCAAGCACTTCCAAGTGTTGAAATTCTTCGACTCTGTGCACACCTGCAACAACAGTCTCTCAATTCTTTGCTCAGATTCGCAACTCTGAGACTTTACTCGGCCTGCGCACTCCTTGCATGGCTCCTGTGCGTAACTACACTTCTGAGTGAATGAGAACAAAAGCTATCTAGTCTGAGCTTTCAGAGACAAACCTCTAAACCCTTTGTCAACGCACTCCTTGTGGACAATTCAACTACACTCCTTGCAGGAACTCTTGCTCAGATAGAGAAACAATTGAAACTCATTCCCCTTACTCTCTCTCTCTCAGATTTCAAACATTCAACAAGAAATCATTCATACATAGCATAAAAGCAATTGCATGACAGAAAGAGTAAAACATTCATGAGCATAACATTCAAAAATGCAGACATGGAGAATATATGAACACCATGGGTCTGAATCAAAGCCTTCTTGTATTAATTCAGGACTTTTGTATATGGAGTTCGGTTACACAGCTCTCTGCTTCTCCTCTTCTATGCTCTATGCTCTCTTCTATTCTTTTGTTCTCTTCTTCTCTATGTTACAATACACAATGAGGGTGTCTATATCATGTTTTCCTCTTACGCTCTAAAACTGTCTAATCTAGAATTAAATTCTATCTACTTGCATTAACTACCATAAATGCCTTCTACCTACTAAGGATGAGAGAAGATCACTCAAGGTCCATTTACATTTTACCAGTGCGCTCCTTTTTAATAATCTCATTTAAGATTGGCGCATTAACTTCAAGACAATTTCAAAATTTGCGTTGGACGCTTGTCCAGCTGTCTTTTGCCTCTGCGTTGGCTCGCTTGAGATGCTCCTGCATCATCAACACACCAACCTATGAATTTAGGAAACGAGAAACAAACCTCGACAACATACGGGACAATGGAGGCCTGGACTGTTTCTAAAAATCAAATACTCTTTCCCTTTATATCAACCAAGTTGCTTCGAGACACAGAAATAGGGGAAATAGTGATATTAGGGTCAAATACATATGCATATATATCAATTAGGGCTTCCTCATTACTTTCATGGTATTTCTCTGCTACTGATAATACTATGGGATCCATGGTGACGAGATAAATACCTAGAATCAAACTATGATGGTGCAACGTTGGTGCTACAACATAAAATGGTGGTCGCGAGAGTGTTCCAACAGTCCCTGAATTTGAAAATAATAAAAAATAAAAATGTCAAATCAACATTTATACTTTTCACTTTGTGGAGATGTGGACTAGCGGTTTTGGAACAACCCGCTTGACATTCCACAATCAACCTGATGATGACACGTATACTTCAATGAAAACCATAGTTTGGATTGTGGGACCTCCCTTTAGAATTATCCCCTGATCAACTTCAAACTCAGCAATGCTTCCTGGCCATTGATTTTGATGGATCATGATCAAGATCATTTTAGGCCGGATCTAATTTAAAATTTCTCCAAATTTGACCGCTCTATGCCATTTTTAAAATTCCTTCCAATTTGTCATGCCTCCAAACCGTTTAGCACCTCTACTAATTTTAGAAATCTAACCCCAGGACACAATTTTGTTTTATTGGTGACTAACAAAACAGAGCGTGTACATACATAGGATGAAGGAGAATAGAGCACGTACATACGCATGTTGAAGAAGGGACAATCATGTACAGTTTGGAAAATCCATGAAAACTTAAGGAGACAAAGATGTAATGTCTCTAGAGTCTAAAAGCAATTTCTCGAGAAGGTTTATAGTGATCAGGTAGAGAATATATATCTACAGGTTCAAAAGGTATGTATTATTTCTATGTGTAGTTGGATATTGTTGTCTACATGAGATATGGTCACGGGGGTTTGAGGATTTTCACTAGAGAGGTTATTGGCTACATAACACTTACTGTATAAGTCATATATATAGAAATACAATGCTGGTATAATCAATATCTTTCATTGGTACATCTTGTTGGTGTTGAGGAATATATTGTATTTCTTGGTATATGGTTAAAGGTTTTTGTGGTACATAGTTGAGAGCTTGTATTTGTGAAGTGGTTGATGTATTGAGAGGTTGTATATCAGTAAGGGTTTGATGTGTATTCCATGTGAGGGTTATTATACTTGTTAATGATTATACATACGTGTATGGCACATGACTAGAAATATATAGATGAACTTGGTTAAGGAATTTGTATAAAGATGTATGCATAGGGAACAACTACAGTCTGGACATAGTGATAGGTTGCAGGTTAATGTGACAGAGGCAACAAATGATCATATTTTTTTAGGAAAGAGAAAAACCTAGTTTTCAGAAGGCATACGTAGGATGCAGTATAGACAGGTTGCATACACATGTAGGTTGCACTATAGACAGGTCATGTACAAATGTGAGCCGCAACACAGACATGTCACGTACCTGTTGGATTTTTGTTAGTAGAGGAAGGTTATAGGTACATGTTAATCACTCATCTTTGGTATAGGTTGGGTATGTTGGCATTATTGATTATGTGTTTTCATTGATGGCAACATGATTCCAACATGTACAATAATCAGAAGAAAAGAAAGATCACCTTGTGGAAGAATAAATTCATGATCATTGTTGATCATGATAGGATCAACAGTGATCCTATGAATCTAAAGCTTAGGAGAGCTAGAATATAGAGAATTCGTGTATAGAAGGAGTAAAGAATGCAAAAATAGTTATTAAAAGCTTAGGATAAATAGTGATGAAATAGATCAGAAGCAAAAAACGTTAATCGAAGCTCAGAAGGGAAACCGCATTGCAGAAACGCGATAGGGATCGAATTCCCAACAAATCAATGATCTTGGTTCAGTTGGAATCCAAGTATAAACCTAAAATCTCATAAGAGATGACACACATGAGGCTCGAAATATATGACGCACATGAGTTGTCCATTATCATTTTGGGACAGTCCAGGACCGTCAGATTGAGGGGAAGTAAGAGGTTGGGAAGAATTAGATCTCAATCTATATATTTGAAGCAGGATGTTTGGGAGTTTTTATAGCCGTCAAGATCAAGGAAGGACATGAGTTGTCTGATCTAAGAAACATTTCGGGAGTTATAATAACCATCTGATCAAAATAAAGTGGAAGGATAGGATATGCAAGACCAAAGGATAGAGATCCCAAATAGCCGAATTCCCAACAACCGTTGGATTGTGTTAATATTTTCACATCAAATAAGGATCATTAGATGAATTCAAGTTACTCGAGGTTTATTATTCAAGTAATCTCACTCCGGGAGAATTGGAAAGTGGGAAAAGAAAATAAACCAAAGTCTCGAAGGATGAAATGAATCTATACCATTGATCTAGAACTGATTACAGTTGTTGGATCAAGGATTCGGATGAACCTATGACTGTTAGATCCAGGAGGAGGACATGTGACACATTAGGAAATCCACATCAGTAAATACCACATCAACAAGGACACATGGCACAATCAAATGGTGACAAGTGTCAAGGTCCAGTTGGCATTTTAGGTACATGTAAGTCACAAATATAAGTGACACATGGTAGCCACTCGGCTAGTGCCAAGTCAGCAGTGACATCAACAAGTTACTTCACTCCGGGAGTATGTCCTTCAGGGGAAACCATTTTCTACCACCAGCAACTACCCGAAGCGTCGAAGGTCAAATTTAACGCTAATCATTGATATAATTCAAGATCATTCTCGATCGTTGATCAAGTACATTTGAAGGATAGAGTAAAGTGTAAATCACAAAGCAACCCTAATCGTTGGTCTACTTCAGGAGCGTTCTCAACCGTCGATCAAGCATAGTGGAAGGATAGCGTAAGCATAGGTGTTAATCGACAACAAGTGGTCACCACCTCTTTATGACTTATTCGGTAGGTTATCATTCCAGAGGAATTGAACTACTTAAGATTTCTAGTAACCCAGATTCCCAGAGCACCGAAGCTCCAAAATAATATCTGGACCGTTAAAGTTTATGGGCACACGTCAACTCAATATTAACACTTTGATGAAATTTAGTCTGGGATAATTGGAAGTTTATAAAAACAACAAAACCCCGAAGTCGTGAAGTACCAGAGGAAACGACAACCATCCATCTCATGATTGAATCCCATCCATAGATAAGGATAAGAAAATTGTGAGAAATGAGTCTTTCAAAAAGAATGATCACACCATTGATCTAAAATCGTGATCAACGATGAGGATTAAAATTATGAGTTGAAGTTGCTTGAAATATAACACTCTAGAAGATATCACTTCAGAGATAACAAGATTTGTTGAAAAGGAGAAACGTTCCAAAGTGTCGAAGCTTGGAGAACATGGTCCCAAGACTAGACATATGGGGGCTAAAAAGAAAAAGGGGAAGAATTTTGAAACATGAAACATTAGTCTCGTGATAGAGGAATAAGGGTGAAAGAAGAGGCATCACTTAAACTAATAAGCCCTTGGTTCTGCGCATATGGTCATATGAAAAACATGGTTTGAAGGAATCGCCTCCATAGAACTCTATTTCTGCAACATTTGCAGTGACAGGTTTTTAGCTAGAACAGAATAAATGAAAAACAAGGGATTTGAAGTCTTTAAATCAAACTGTTATTAATAATAATAGTATTAGAAATTATTATTATTAATTCAAATGAAGAGGTGTATTGGTTTCAAACAAATATGCATAATGCTTCAAACTCATACCTATTAGGAGACTATATAAAAAAAGAAGTATGGTGAACAAAAATGCAGTTGAATTTGTTGAAGTATATATATTTATATATAATGGATTGAATGAAGGTCCCTTCTATCAGGTTGGTTCCTGTTTACAAGGTGGGTATTGTATGAGGATTTGATTCCTCACATCTTAGTTAGATTTGAGATCAACAAGATGGGACTTGTTATGAGGGTTGGATTCCTCATTTCTCAGTTGGATCTGAGAACTAAAAGTTGAGTCTTGTAACAGAGGGTTGGATCTCTCATAATTGTTTGAAGATGAAGATTGATCTTATGTATTCATTTAAGTTAAATAAATAAATAAAATATTTTTTCTTTTATATATTGGTTGAGAAATTGAAATAAATATATGTTGTTCAATTAATTTATGAAAATTGGAAAATTGTCCAAATTTTTGTGACACTGATTCACCACCCCCCCCCCCTCTCAATTTCAAGTTTACATTTCAACAATTGGTATAAGAGCAGTTGCCTTCAACAAAATTTAAACATTGGAAGGTAGATTCTAAAGAAATGGGTGTACAAATTTCTATCTCCACAAATGAAGCTCCCTTATTTGATGGAACAAATTATTCATCATGGAGGGAAAATATGAAAAGATATCTGAAGTCAATGGGTTCTAGATTTTGGTATTCGATAGTAAGTAATCACTGGAACTTAACTACTTCAAAGAGAAAAACCAAAACTGCAAAGAAAGCAAGGATAAACAATTCATTAGCCTTAAAAGCAATCTAGGATGGATTGTTAGACCAAGTCAAAGAAAAGATTAGACACTACAAATCTACTAAAGAATTATGGCTCCACAAAATAGTTATCAGAATGAAACACAAGAAGAAGAGAAATCCTATCAAAGTAAGGAACACGACTCATATAAAGAGGATTCCTGTCATAATAAAGAACAAAACTCAAAAGAAGAGAATTCTTATCAAGATAAGGAACAAGATAAAGGAAAGGATGATTCCAATCAAATTGAAGAACACAATACAGAGAAAGAGATTTCTAATCAGAATGAAATAAAGGACTTAATTCAATTTTCAGTCAGCAATGAAGAAGATAACCTCATCAAGGAATTGACACATACTTTAGTAGTCACTAAATAAAAATTGCATAATCTTAAGACTAATGTTATTGTTGCAATATAAGAGATTCGTATGGAACCATGAAATTATATACATATTAAAGTTCCTGTGGAGGCTCTTGACAATATTGAGTACACAACTATGTGCACTCTAGAAGAGTTGGAGAAACTTCAACAAAAATACATGTTGTTACTACAACAGTTAGATCAATCTAACCATGAAGAGCATGAGTAAAAGATTCAGTTAGAAAACAAAGAAGAAGAGATCAAAAGCTTGAAAACTGAAGTTTCTAATCTAACAGAAGAGATGAAATAATTAAAGACACATGCTGATAAAAGAAAAGAAGTACTAAAAGAAGCAAAAGAATTGGTTAACATTCTAAAAAATCAACTTGAGGAAACTACAGAAAGTGAAGAAGTCCCGAGGATCCAGTTAACTAGGAAAGAAAATTATTACCACATGTTGGAATTGGAAATCATCAAATTCAAAAAGATAAATTAAAGTACTATGGAAGATATAATGACTCAAATTGAAGAAGATAAGAAAAAGGAAGAATCCCAGAAGATCCAAATAACTAAAAAGGAATAATCATGCCAAACTTTTGAATTAGAATCCATCAACCTCAAAAGGTTTCAACTATAATATGAGGAAGAAATAAAAATATTGAAAACTAAAGTTTTTGATCTAACAAAAGATATGGAAGAATTGAAGACATATGACAAAAATATTAAATTCAAAGAAGTCTTGGATGAGACAGATGGAATAGTCATCAATCTAAAGACTCAACTTGAACATGCTAAGAAAGTGGAAGAAGCCCTGAAGATTCAGTTAACTAAAAAGGTAGAGACATGTCACATGTTGAAATTGGAAATAGTCAATCTAAAAAAGATGGATGAAAAGACAAATAAATCTATCAAATTCTAGAATAGATCAACTATCCTAGATAAAATTTGGAACAATCAAAGATTGGTTTATGACAAAATTGGTCTTGGATACAATAAAAAGGAAGACAACGACAAATGGAGCACCATTTACAAACATGAGAAAGGATCATCCTTCTCAAAAGGAAAAGGTGCAATTGCAAAAGCAATTACAAGTCATGCACTTTGTTAAAGAAGGAAGCTATAGAAGTAAAAAGGAAGAAGAAAATCAAAACACAGATCTCTCAAGCCAAAATAAATTCAAGAATGGAAACACATTCAATGGTTGTTTCCTTTCTTATCATATCTTTGGCCATAAAGCAACGAACTGCAAGAAACTAGAGAAAGGATATGTAGAAAAATACAAAAACTCAATTAGATGTTGGAGATGCAATTTTTTTGGGTACACATCAAATTTTTTCCATACAATGAAATGTTACAACCGTGATAGATTTGGGAAAAAATCCCAAAGCTATAGGAGTTCAAAAAGTCAATCCTTAAATAAGTCATTCAAGTTAGGGAGAAAACCTAATAAAATTTGGAAGAAGAAAGGAGATGACAAATCTCCAAAAACACAATTAGAAAGAAAAAGTCCAAAAAGCAGAATATCTCATAGAAAGTTATGGAGAATAAAATATGAAGGAGAAAAAAAGAAATATGATATTGCACCTGAAGATGAAGAAATTAATAACAAGAAAATGATGGGTGAAAGTTCTAATAAGGAATGTGAAATTCAATATGAAATAGATCAAGCTCAAGAAAGGGAAGTCCCTATAGAAGAATATAATACAATCCTGATGATGTCATAATCATTTATCCAAAGAAAGAAAAATTATTGATAGGAGGAGTTGTAGAATACAAGAAGGAGAAAATGGACAAAGGAGAGCATCACCTTAGGGGGGGTATAACCTCAGAGGGAACAAGAAAATATACTTTTTGTCACTTTTGTAAAAAGAGGAGAAGAGAAAAAGTAGCAGAGAAGTTCAAGGGGTATCATTCAACAAACATCAATTGATAAGAAAGTTGGTATTAAATCAATTGGTATCAATTCTCAATTGATATTCCTGTGAAATATCAAAGAAGAATAAGAAGCAGATAAAAAAGATTAGTAAAATTCATACTCTTTTTCTACTTGACGAAGGAAAGTCAATAAAAACTTAGGGGGAGTATTTTGATTATCAAATAAGAAAGTAATTAGAATAAGGTTTGAAAGACTTGATCACTATAAATGGGTATCGCTACAAGTTGGTATCAAGAAGACTACTTATTTGAACACAAATATCCCAATGGAATGAGATAAGAAGTTAGTAAATTCATAGGGGCAGAAAAATAGTTAGAGCCTCACTCTTTGTCATTGATGTCAAAGGGGGGGAGAAGCAGTAAAACAAAGTTAAGAAGAAAACAAATTTTCTATCACATAGAAAAGAATATCAGTGATAAAGGGAGCAAAGGTATAAACTCATTTTTTTTTTAAAGATATGTTTCCCTCAATGACAAAGGGGGAAATTGTTGGCATTATGGATTATTTGTTGTCATTGATGGCAACATGAGTCCAACATGTACAGTAATCATAAGAAAAGAAAGATCACCTTGGGGAATAGGAAGATCACCTTGGGGCAGAAGCAATTTTTGATCACTGTTGATCACAATAGGATCAACAATGATCCTATGACTCTAAAGCTTAGAAGAGGTAGCATACAAAGAACCCATGTACAAAAGGAGTAAACAATGCACAAATAGTTATTAAAAGCTCAGGAGAAATAGTGATGAATCATATCAGAAGTAAGAAACGTTAATCGAAGCTCAGAAGGGAAAGTGCATGGAAAAAACACAATAGAGATCAAATTCCAAATAGATCAACGATCTTGTCTCAGTTGGAATATAATAATAAACCTAAAATCTCAGAAGAGATGATGCACAGGAGCCATCCATTATCATTTCGAGACAGTCCAGGACCATTAAATTGAGGGGAAGTTAGAGGTTGGGAAGAATTAGATCTCAACAAACAGATATGAAGCAGGAGCTTCGAGAGGTTTTCCATCCGTTAAGATCAAGGAAGGACATGATTCGTATGATCTAAGAAAAATTTCAGGAGTTATATTGACTGTCTGATCAAAATAAAGTGGAAGGATAGGATAAGCAAGGCTAATGGCCTGAGATCCCGAATAGTTGAATTTCCGACAACCGTTGAATCGTGTTAATATTTTCGTGTCAAAGGAGGATCATTAGATGAAGTCAAGTTACTCGAGGTTTATTCTTCGAGGAATCTCACTCCAGGAGAATTGGGAAGTTGAAAAAGTGAATAACCCAAAGTCCCAAAGGACAAAATGAATCTAGACAATTGATCTAGAACTGATCACAGTTGTTGGATCAAGGATTCAGATGAACCTACAACCATTAGATCCAAGAGGACGACATGTGACACATCAGGAAATCCACATCAGAAAGGACACGTGGTGCAATAAAATGGTGACAAGTGTCAAGGTCCAGTTGGCATTTTTGGTACATGTAAGTCACAAAACTAAGTGACACATGGCCGCCACTCGGGTAGTTCCAAGTCAGCAGTGATGTCAACAAGTTACGTCACTCTAGGAGTATGTCCTTTGGGGGAAATCAATTTCTACCACCAACAACTGCCCGAAGCGTCGAAGGCCGAAGTTAACGCTAATCGTTGATCTAATTCAGGATCATTCTCGACCGTTGATCAAGTACAGTGGAAGGATAGAGTAAAGCATAAATCATGAAGAAACGCTAACCATTGATCTACTTCGGGAGCGTTCTCAATCGTTGATAAATCATAGTGGAAGGATAGAGTAAGAGGGGGTGTTAACTGAAAGAAAGCAGTCACCACCGCTTTATGACTTATTTAGTAGGTTATCACTCCAAAGGAATTGAATTACTTCATAGTTCTAGTAACCCAGAGTCCTAGAGTACCGAAGATATGAAATAAGATCTAGACTGTTGAAGGTTATGAACACACGCCAAATCAATATTAACACTTCAGTGAAATTTATTCTTGGAGAATTGGAATTTTATAAAAAGAAAAAAACCCCGAAGCCGCGAAGTACCGAAGGAAATGAAAATTGTTTATATCACGATTGAATCCCAACCATTATATAAGGATAATAAAATTGTGAGAAATGAGTCTTTTAAAAAGAATGATCATACCATTGATCTGAAATCGTGATCAATGATGAGGATTAAAACCATGAATTGAAGTTGCTCGAAATATAACACTTCGGAAGATATCACTTCAAATATAACAAGATTTGGTGAAAAGAAGAAAAGTTCCAGAGCACCGAAGCTTGGAGAACACAGTCCCAACACTAGACATATGGGGGCTAAAGAGAAAAAGGGGAAGAATTATGAAGCACAAAACATTGGTCTCGTGATAGAGGAATAAGGGTGAAAGAAGATGAAACGCTTAAATTAATAATCCCATGGTTCTGCGCATATGGTCATATGAAAAACATAGTTTGAAGGAAGTGCCTCTGTAGAACTTGATTTCTGCAACATTTGCAGTGAGAGGTTTTTAGCCAGAACAAAATAAATGCAAAATAAGGGATTTCAAGTCTTTAAATCAAACTATTAATAATAATAATACTAATAGAAATTATTATTATTAATTCAAATGAAGAGGTGTATTGGTTCAAACAAAGGGACATAATTCTTCAAACTCATACCTATTAGGAGACTATATAAACAAAGAAGTATGGTGAACAAAAATGTATTTGAATTTGTTGAAGTATATATATTTATATATAATGGATTGAATGAGGTTCATTCTATCAGGTTGGTGTCTGTTTACAAGTTGGTTCTTGTATGAGGATTGGATTCCTCACATCTCAGTTGGATATGAGACCAACAAGTTGGGACTTGTTATGAGGGTTGGATTCCTCATTTCTCAATTGGATCTAAGAACTACAAGTTGGGTCTTGTAACATAGATTTGGGTCTCTCATAATTGTTTGAAGATGAAGATTGATCTTATGTATTCATTTAAGTTAAATAAATAAATAAAATATTTATTCTTTTATATATTGGTTGAGAAATTGAAATAAATATATGTTGTTCAATTAATTTATGAAAAGTGGAAAATTTTCCAAAGTTTTGTGACACTGATTCACCCCCGCCTCTCAGTGTCAAGTGTACATTTCAATAGGGTACAAGTTGTTGGAACAAATTGGTACAGGTTTACAGTGGTATATCTCACAGTTACAGTGTAGCAATGGTTTCATCGTTTCATTTATATTTCAGGGTGGCAGGATGGGGAAAATATAGGTGGTTTTATCCACTTTTCAGTTGTAGTCGAAGAATATAGGGGGTTGTAGCCTCCTTCTGGTTGTAGCCAGATAATTGGGGATTTGGAGCTTCCCTCAGATTGTAGCCTAGAAATATAGGAGTTAGAGCCTCCTTCCAGTTGCAGCTGGAGAACAAAGGAATTTGGTGCCTCCTTCCAGTTGCATCTGGAGAACAAAGGAATTTGGTGATTCCAATGAATGTAATTCTTAAAGACATATAAGAAAAATATTTTTTTGGTTTTCTCCCGCATTGGGTTTCCACATAAAAATATTGGTGCACTATGCATGTGTGTGATTGTTCATTTTTTATGGTTCATTTACTCTGCACTTGTTGGATGATAAAGTTATATTTATCAAAATGATAAATAACACTTACATATTGTGGTTAAAAGGATTAAAAAAGGATCTATTATTGATTCACCCCACTCTCAGTAATCCAACAAAGTTCTCTTGATCATTCTGACAAATACCCATTCTTCTTCTTCCAATATTCTCTTTATGACCCTCGCTTAACCGCTTCTTGTTTAACCATTTTAATGGTTTACCAAGATAGAAGTTGTAGTGTAAGTGGATTCCCCTTTTCTTTGGAAAAATGTCACAATGGCTTTCTGAAAACGTGTTAAACATTCTTCTTATTTTTTGGCTTATGTGTCCCATGTTGTTCTGGATTTTGTGTTGAGGTAGTTTCTAGAGGCATGCTTGACATAGAAATGAAGTTCATTGACATGGAAACTAGAGCTAACATAGACAATGATGCTAACAATGAAGTTGTTGACGTGGATGTTGATGTTGATGTCATCATTTGCATTGAAGCTTGGATTTTCATTAAATACCTTTTATTTCTCAACTTTGCAATGTGTTTCCATTCAATTCCATCCGATATTTTTTCTATGATCATTTTTCTGGTGGCAATGTCCAACTGCGTGAAAATATCGAAGCTTGAAAGAGGAAGACTTCTTTGAATTTTTGTCAAAATGCATAATAACAATAAATCTTTGAAATATTTTTCATAAATAATTTTCCCCTTGATAGGACTCGTTACATATTAGAACTATTCATGATTCGATATTTCTTTTTCCAATTCTTTCTCATAATGTTCTCTTGAAATTGACCATCCATGTTCAATCCATGGAATTGGAAGTCCTAAGGAATATGCCTCTAACAATCGATTTTTAAAATCGTTGACAAAATCTTGAACTACTTGGATTCTATGTTGAGAATTTAATATAACTTATGATTAACATTGACCTGCCCTGCTGACATGATAAAATTTATTCTTTCTTTGATTCCTAATAAGTTTATATCTCCCATTGTTTTACTGCTAACAAATTTGACCACTTCATTCACGATCTGGACATCATCCCCTAATTGTTTATAGGCTTTGTTGATCTGTATTTGGCTTCTTCTTAGGAGATATTCAGTTTCTGCCACCACATCAAAATGAGTCCTAAATTGTTGCATCATCTTTTTTTATCTGGTCCCAAATACAATGTTTCGATCCTATTAGATATTTCTTTGCAACAATTATTTTTTCATGTTTACTTTGCAAGTTTTCAAACTCAAGAGTTTTAACATTGTTCTAAGATAAAATTTGATCCTTCTTAGATATGACAACATAATTTTGCTCAATTAAATCATTTCTTCTATTCATTTTTTCTTGCAGTTCTACTAGTTTTGAGTGCTTCGTTTCAATCACATATTTATCCTTTCTGACTTCCTTTTGTGGAAATGCAATATGTTTCTCCAATTTTTCTATTTCTCCTTATTTAGAGTCTTCGGAAAGGATCTCAATATCAGTAAATCTTATTTTTTGAAGGATTTCTGATAAGGATTCTTCTTTTTATTTATTCATTCTCTCCATTGACTTTTATAGTTGTTTGTATTGATCTTGCAAAATTTTCAATTGTCTTTGAATATGCTCTTTTTCTTTTTCTATTTCCACCAGCTTGTTCATTTGAATATGTTCTGAAACAAGAATATTCAATTTCTTCTTTAGAATTTGGATTCCTTTATAATTTTACTTTACTAAGCAAGGACAGATGTTTTGTCTTCCTCTCCATAACCAAATTCAATAAACTTATACTCTAGCCCACTGATTGAAAATTTCCTGACTTTGTTTGTATATCTTTCCACCTTTAGTTGATTTTATAATCTAGTTATTTATAGCTTCAATTTTCTGACATTTAAGGTGGATTGGATAAGATACTTTCCTACCATGTCTCATGTCTACCTATTCCATTGTATTTTTTCATCTAGGGGGTAAGGCATTCATATCCGCTGCAACTTTCTTAATATCATAATCATGGGGTGACATTTTCTTTTTAGGTTTGTCCACCTTGGGTCTCAAAACAACCATCTGAAAGAGTCCTTTTTCATAATCAATCAAGGAAAACAACCTAGGGGGTGCATGCCCTTCATGAATTAATTGAAAATAGAAGTATTCTTTGGTTTGTCTTGTAGATTTCCAATTAATTTCCATTTCTAAGAAGCTATCACAACTTTCTCCTAAAGAGAACTTGTCTCTTGACATTTCTTGCTCTAAGAAGAATTTTCCAACATCCTTAAAATTTGAGTCACTTGAGGATGTAAGTTGTTTCACTGGGGAAATAGATCTATGACAGGAGATTCCTTCTTCTTATTCAATTGGATATAATATTCTTCTTCTCGTGATTCCAATTTTACCCTTTTGGAAGGAGGTGTACTTTCACCAAATTCCATTATGTCACTTTCTTGTTTTTTCTAGTTTCCTACTTTGTCTGGAGTTTCTATAACTCTATCAGCTTCTTTGAATCTATCATCTCCAATATTTATCACTGAATAATATGCCATAATTTCCTTCATGAGATTCCTTGGATAACTTTGTTTCTTTGGCATATCCAAAATCTGTTGTTGGAGCAACTGTTGGACTTCA
>ML824891.1:66654-109343 GCA_009831015.1 Picea engelmannii
GTTGGATCTCTCATAATTGTTTGAAGATGAAGATTGATCTTATGTATTCATTTAAGTTAAATAAATAAATAAAATATTTTTTCTTTTATATATTGGTTGAGAAATTGAAATAAATATATGTTGTTCAATTAATTTATGAAAATTGGAAAATTGTCCAAATTTTTGTGACACTGATTCACCACCCCCCCCCCCTCTCAATTTCAAGTTTACATTTCAACAATTGGTATAAGAGCAGTTGCCTTCAACAAAATTTAAACATTGGAAGGTAGATTCTAAAGAAATGGGTGTACAAATTTCTATCTCCACAAATGAAGCTCCCTTATTTGATGGAACAAATTATTCATCATGGAGGGAAAATATGAAAAGATATCTGAAGTCAATGGGTTCTAGATTTTGGTATTCGATAGTAAGTAATCACTGGAACTTAACTACTTCAAAGAGAAAAACCAAAACTGCAAAGAAAGCAAGGATAAACAATTCATTAGCCTTAAAAGCAATCTAGGATGGATTGTTAGACCAAGTCAAAGAAAAGATTAGACACTACAAATCTACTAAAGAATTATGGCTCCACAAAATAGTTATCAGAATGAAACACAAGAAGAAGAGAAATCCTATCAAAGTAAGGAACACGACTCATATAAAGAGGATTCCTGTCATAATAAAGAACAAAACTCAAAAGAAGAGAATTCTTATCAAGATAAGGAACAAGATAAAGGAAAGGATGATTCCAATCAAATTGAAGAACACAATACAGAGAAAGAGATTTCTAATCAGAATGAAATAAAGGACTTAATTCAATTTTCAGTCAGCAATGAAGAAGATAACCTCATCAAGGAATTGACACATACTTTAGTAGTCACTAAATAAAAATTGCATAATCTTAAGACTAATGTTATTGTTGCAATATAAGAGATTCGTATGGAACCATGAAATTATATACATATTAAAGTTCCTGTGGAGGCTCTTGACAATATTGAGTACACAACTATGTGCACTCTAGAAGAGTTGGAGAAACTTCAACAAAAATACATGTTGTTACTACAACAGTTAGATCAATCTAACCATGAAGAGCATGAGTAAAAGATTCAGTTAGAAAACAAAGAAGAAGAGATCAAAAGCTTGAAAACTGAAGTTTCTAATCTAACAGAAGAGATGAAATAATTAAAGACACATGCTGATAAAAGAAAAGAAGTACTAAAAGAAGCAAAAGAATTGGTTAACATTCTAAAAAATCAACTTGAGGAAACTACAGAAAGTGAAGAAGTCCCGAGGATCCAGTTAACTAGGAAAGAAAATTATTACCACATGTTGGAATTGGAAATCATCAAATTCAAAAAGATAAATTAAAGTACTATGGAAGATATAATGACTCAAATTGAAGAAGATAAGAAAAAGGAAGAATCCCAGAAGATCCAAATAACTAAAAAGGAATAATCATGCCAAACTTTTGAATTAGAATCCATCAACCTCAAAAGGTTTCAACTATAATATGAGGAAGAAATAAAAATATTGAAAACTAAAGTTTTTGATCTAACAAAAGATATGGAAGAATTGAAGACATATGACAAAAATATTAAATTCAAAGAAGTCTTGGATGAGACAGATGGAATAGTCATCAATCTAAAGACTCAACTTGAACATGCTAAGAAAGTGGAAGAAGCCCTGAAGATTCAGTTAACTAAAAAGGTAGAGACATGTCACATGTTGAAATTGGAAATAGTCAATCTAAAAAAGATGGATGAAAAGACAAATAAATCTATCAAATTCTAGAATAGATCAACTATCCTAGATAAAATTTGGAACAATCAAAGATTGGTTTATGACAAAATTGGTCTTGGATACAATAAAAAGGAAGACAACGACAAATGGAGCACCATTTACAAACATGAGAAAGGATCATCCTTCTCAAAAGGAAAAGGTGCAATTGCAAAAGCAATTACAAGTCATGCACTTTGTTAAAGAAGGAAGCTATAGAAGTAAAAAGGAAGAAGAAAATCAAAACACAGATCTCTCAAGCCAAAATAAATTCAAGAATGGAAACACATTCAATGGTTGTTTCCTTTCTTATCATATCTTTGGCCATAAAGCAACGAACTGCAAGAAACTAGAGAAAGGATATGTAGAAAAATACAAAAACTCAATTAGATGTTGGAGATGCAATTTTTTTGGGTACACATCAAATTTTTTCCATACAATGAAATGTTACAACCGTGATAGATTTGGGAAAAAATCCCAAAGCTATAGGAGTTCAAAAAGTCAATCCTTAAATAAGTCATTCAAGTTAGGGAGAAAACCTAATAAAATTTGGAAGAAGAAAGGAGATGACAAATCTCCAAAAACACAATTAGAAAGAAAAAGTCCAAAAAGCAGAATATCTCATAGAAAGTTATGGAGAATAAAATATGAAGGAGAAAAAAAGAAATATGATATTGCACCTGAAGATGAAGAAATTAATAACAAGAAAATGATGGGTGAAAGTTCTAATAAGGAATGTGAAATTCAATATGAAATAGATCAAGCTCAAGAAAGGGAAGTCCCTATAGAAGAATATAATACAATCCTGATGATGTCATAATCATTTATCCAAAGAAAGAAAAATTATTGATAGGAGGAGTTGTAGAATACAAGAAGGAGAAAATGGACAAAGGAGAGCATCACCTTAGGGGGGGTATAACCTCAGAGGGAACAAGAAAATATACTTTTTGTCACTTTTGTAAAAAGAGGAGAAGAGAAAAAGTAGCAGAGAAGTTCAAGGGGTATCATTCAACAAACATCAATTGATAAGAAAGTTGGTATTAAATCAATTGGTATCAATTCTCAATTGATATTCCTGTGAAATATCAAAGAAGAATAAGAAGCAGATAAAAAAGATTAGTAAAATTCATACTCTTTTTCTACTTGACGAAGGAAAGTCAATAAAAACTTAGGGGGAGTATTTTGATTATCAAATAAGAAAGTAATTAGAATAAGGTTTGAAAGACTTGATCACTATAAATGGGTATCGCTACAAGTTGGTATCAAGAAGACTACTTATTTGAACACAAATATCCCAATGGAATGAGATAAGAAGTTAGTAAATTCATAGGGGCAGAAAAATAGTTAGAGCCTCACTCTTTGTCATTGATGTCAAAGGGGGGGAGAAGCAGTAAAACAAAGTTAAGAAGAAAACAAATTTTCTATCACATAGAAAAGAATATCAGTGATAAAGGGAGCAAAGGTATAAACTCATTTTTTTTTTAAAGATATGTTTCCCTCAATGACAAAGGGGGAAATTGTTGGCATTATGGATTATTTGTTGTCATTGATGGCAACATGAGTCCAACATGTACAGTAATCATAAGAAAAGAAAGATCACCTTGGGGAATAGGAAGATCACCTTGGGGCAGAAGCAATTTTTGATCACTGTTGATCACAATAGGATCAACAATGATCCTATGACTCTAAAGCTTAGAAGAGGTAGCATACAAAGAACCCATGTACAAAAGGAGTAAACAATGCACAAATAGTTATTAAAAGCTCAGGAGAAATAGTGATGAATCATATCAGAAGTAAGAAACGTTAATCGAAGCTCAGAAGGGAAAGTGCATGGAAAAAACACAATAGAGATCAAATTCCAAATAGATCAACGATCTTGTCTCAGTTGGAATATAATAATAAACCTAAAATCTCAGAAGAGATGATGCACAGGAGCCATCCATTATCATTTCGAGACAGTCCAGGACCATTAAATTGAGGGGAAGTTAGAGGTTGGGAAGAATTAGATCTCAACAAACAGATATGAAGCAGGAGCTTCGAGAGGTTTTCCATCCGTTAAGATCAAGGAAGGACATGATTCGTATGATCTAAGAAAAATTTCAGGAGTTATATTGACTGTCTGATCAAAATAAAGTGGAAGGATAGGATAAGCAAGGCTAATGGCCTGAGATCCCGAATAGTTGAATTTCCGACAACCGTTGAATCGTGTTAATATTTTCGTGTCAAAGGAGGATCATTAGATGAAGTCAAGTTACTCGAGGTTTATTCTTCGAGGAATCTCACTCCAGGAGAATTGGGAAGTTGAAAAAGTGAATAACCCAAAGTCCCAAAGGACAAAATGAATCTAGACAATTGATCTAGAACTGATCACAGTTGTTGGATCAAGGATTCAGATGAACCTACAACCATTAGATCCAAGAGGACGACATGTGACACATCAGGAAATCCACATCAGAAAGGACACGTGGTGCAATAAAATGGTGACAAGTGTCAAGGTCCAGTTGGCATTTTTGGTACATGTAAGTCACAAAACTAAGTGACACATGGCCGCCACTCGGGTAGTTCCAAGTCAGCAGTGATGTCAACAAGTTACGTCACTCTAGGAGTATGTCCTTTGGGGGAAATCAATTTCTACCACCAACAACTGCCCGAAGCGTCGAAGGCCGAAGTTAACGCTAATCGTTGATCTAATTCAGGATCATTCTCGACCGTTGATCAAGTACAGTGGAAGGATAGAGTAAAGCATAAATCATGAAGAAACGCTAACCATTGATCTACTTCGGGAGCGTTCTCAATCGTTGATAAATCATAGTGGAAGGATAGAGTAAGAGGGGGTGTTAACTGAAAGAAAGCAGTCACCACCGCTTTATGACTTATTTAGTAGGTTATCACTCCAAAGGAATTGAATTACTTCATAGTTCTAGTAACCCAGAGTCCTAGAGTACCGAAGATATGAAATAAGATCTAGACTGTTGAAGGTTATGAACACACGCCAAATCAATATTAACACTTCAGTGAAATTTATTCTTGGAGAATTGGAATTTTATAAAAAGAAAAAAACCCCGAAGCCGCGAAGTACCGAAGGAAATGAAAATTGTTTATATCACGATTGAATCCCAACCATTATATAAGGATAATAAAATTGTGAGAAATGAGTCTTTTAAAAAGAATGATCATACCATTGATCTGAAATCGTGATCAATGATGAGGATTAAAACCATGAATTGAAGTTGCTCGAAATATAACACTTCGGAAGATATCACTTCAAATATAACAAGATTTGGTGAAAAGAAGAAAAGTTCCAGAGCACCGAAGCTTGGAGAACACAGTCCCAACACTAGACATATGGGGGCTAAAGAGAAAAAGGGGAAGAATTATGAAGCACAAAACATTGGTCTCGTGATAGAGGAATAAGGGTGAAAGAAGATGAAACGCTTAAATTAATAATCCCATGGTTCTGCGCATATGGTCATATGAAAAACATAGTTTGAAGGAAGTGCCTCTGTAGAACTTGATTTCTGCAACATTTGCAGTGAGAGGTTTTTAGCCAGAACAAAATAAATGCAAAATAAGGGATTTCAAGTCTTTAAATCAAACTATTAATAATAATAATACTAATAGAAATTATTATTATTAATTCAAATGAAGAGGTGTATTGGTTCAAACAAAGGGACATAATTCTTCAAACTCATACCTATTAGGAGACTATATAAACAAAGAAGTATGGTGAACAAAAATGTATTTGAATTTGTTGAAGTATATATATTTATATATAATGGATTGAATGAGGTTCATTCTATCAGGTTGGTGTCTGTTTACAAGTTGGTTCTTGTATGAGGATTGGATTCCTCACATCTCAGTTGGATATGAGACCAACAAGTTGGGACTTGTTATGAGGGTTGGATTCCTCATTTCTCAATTGGATCTAAGAACTACAAGTTGGGTCTTGTAACATAGATTTGGGTCTCTCATAATTGTTTGAAGATGAAGATTGATCTTATGTATTCATTTAAGTTAAATAAATAAATAAAATATTTATTCTTTTATATATTGGTTGAGAAATTGAAATAAATATATGTTGTTCAATTAATTTATGAAAAGTGGAAAATTTTCCAAAGTTTTGTGACACTGATTCACCCCCGCCTCTCAGTGTCAAGTGTACATTTCAATAGGGTACAAGTTGTTGGAACAAATTGGTACAGGTTTACAGTGGTATATCTCACAGTTACAGTGTAGCAATGGTTTCATCGTTTCATTTATATTTCAGGGTGGCAGGATGGGGAAAATATAGGTGGTTTTATCCACTTTTCAGTTGTAGTCGAAGAATATAGGGGGTTGTAGCCTCCTTCTGGTTGTAGCCAGATAATTGGGGATTTGGAGCTTCCCTCAGATTGTAGCCTAGAAATATAGGAGTTAGAGCCTCCTTCCAGTTGCAGCTGGAGAACAAAGGAATTTGGTGCCTCCTTCCAGTTGCATCTGGAGAACAAAGGAATTTGGTGATTCCAATGAATGTAATTCTTAAAGACATATAAGAAAAATATTTTTTTGGTTTTCTCCCGCATTGGGTTTCCACATAAAAATATTGGTGCACTATGCATGTGTGTGATTGTTCATTTTTTATGGTTCATTTACTCTGCACTTGTTGGATGATAAAGTTATATTTATCAAAATGATAAATAACACTTACATATTGTGGTTAAAAGGATTAAAAAAGGATCTATTATTGATTCACCCCACTCTCAGTAATCCAACAAAGTTCTCTTGATCATTCTGACAAATACCCATTCTTCTTCTTCCAATATTCTCTTTATGACCCTCGCTTAACCGCTTCTTGTTTAACCATTTTAATGGTTTACCAAGATAGAAGTTGTAGTGTAAGTGGATTCCCCTTTTCTTTGGAAAAATGTCACAATGGCTTTCTGAAAACGTGTTAAACATTCTTCTTATTTTTTGGCTTATGTGTCCCATGTTGTTCTGGATTTTGTGTTGAGGTAGTTTCTAGAGGCATGCTTGACATAGAAATGAAGTTCATTGACATGGAAACTAGAGCTAACATAGACAATGATGCTAACAATGAAGTTGTTGACGTGGATGTTGATGTTGATGTCATCATTTGCATTGAAGCTTGGATTTTCATTAAATACCTTTTATTTCTCAACTTTGCAATGTGTTTCCATTCAATTCCATCCGATATTTTTTCTATGATCATTTTTCTGGTGGCAATGTCCAACTGCGTGAAAATATCGAAGCTTGAAAGAGGAAGACTTCTTTGAATTTTTGTCAAAATGCATAATAACAATAAATCTTTGAAATATTTTTCATAAATAATTTTCCCCTTGATAGGACTCGTTACATATTAGAACTATTCATGATTCGATATTTCTTTTTCCAATTCTTTCTCATAATGTTCTCTTGAAATTGACCATCCATGTTCAATCCATGGAATTGGAAGTCCTAAGGAATATGCCTCTAACAATCGATTTTTAAAATCGTTGACAAAATCTTGAACTACTTGGATTCTATGTTGAGAATTTAATATAACTTATGATTAACATTGACCTGCCCTGCTGACATGATAAAATTTATTCTTTCTTTGATTCCTAATAAGTTTATATCTCCCATTGTTTTACTGCTAACAAATTTGACCACTTCATTCACGATCTGGACATCATCCCCTAATTGTTTATAGGCTTTGTTGATCTGTATTTGGCTTCTTCTTAGGAGATATTCAGTTTCTGCCACCACATCAAAATGAGTCCTAAATTGTTGCATCATCTTTTTTTATCTGGTCCCAAATACAATGTTTCGATCCTATTAGATATTTCTTTGCAACAATTATTTTTTCATGTTTACTTTGCAAGTTTTCAAACTCAAGAGTTTTAACATTGTTCTAAGATAAAATTTGATCCTTCTTAGATATGACAACATAATTTTGCTCAATTAAATCATTTCTTCTATTCATTTTTTCTTGCAGTTCTACTAGTTTTGAGTGCTTCGTTTCAATCACATATTTATCCTTTCTGACTTCCTTTTGTGGAAATGCAATATGTTTCTCCAATTTTTCTATTTCTCCTTATTTAGAGTCTTCGGAAAGGATCTCAATATCAGTAAATCTTATTTTTTGAAGGATTTCTGATAAGGATTCTTCTTTTTATTTATTCATTCTCTCCATTGACTTTTATAGTTGTTTGTATTGATCTTGCAAAATTTTCAATTGTCTTTGAATATGCTCTTTTTCTTTTTCTATTTCCACCAGCTTGTTCATTTGAATATGTTCTGAAACAAGAATATTCAATTTCTTCTTTAGAATTTGGATTCCTTTATAATTTTACTTTACTAAGCAAGGACAGATGTTTTGTCTTCCTCTCCATAACCAAATTCAATAAACTTATACTCTAGCCCACTGATTGAAAATTTCCTGACTTTGTTTGTATATCTTTCCACCTTTAGTTGATTTTATAATCTAGTTATTTATAGCTTCAATTTTCTGACATTTAAGGTGGATTGGATAAGATACTTTCCTACCATGTCTCATGTCTACCTATTCCATTGTATTTTTTCATCTAGGGGGTAAGGCATTCATATCCGCTGCAACTTTCTTAATATCATAATCATGGGGTGACATTTTCTTTTTAGGTTTGTCCACCTTGGGTCTCAAAACAACCATCTGAAAGAGTCCTTTTTCATAATCAATCAAGGAAAACAACCTAGGGGGTGCATGCCCTTCATGAATTAATTGAAAATAGAAGTATTCTTTGGTTTGTCTTGTAGATTTCCAATTAATTTCCATTTCTAAGAAGCTATCACAACTTTCTCCTAAAGAGAACTTGTCTCTTGACATTTCTTGCTCTAAGAAGAATTTTCCAACATCCTTAAAATTTGAGTCACTTGAGGATGTAAGTTGTTTCACTGGGGAAATAGATCTATGACAGGAGATTCCTTCTTCTTATTCAATTGGATATAATATTCTTCTTCTCGTGATTCCAATTTTACCCTTTTGGAAGGAGGTGTACTTTCACCAAATTCCATTATGTCACTTTCTTGTTTTTTCTAGTTTCCTACTTTGTCTGGAGTTTCTATAACTCTATCAGCTTCTTTGAATCTATCATCTCCAATATTTATCACTGAATAATATGCCATAATTTCCTTCATGAGATTCCTTGGATAACTTTGTTTCTTTGGCATATCCAAAATCTGTTGTTGGAGCAACTGTTGGACTTCAGTCCATGAACCTGTGTTTGTTAATCTTTCTCTAGATCCATCTAAGTGAAGGACATAATATTGAAGACCAACTGCATGTTTCATGTTAGAAATCACATGTAAAGGGTCATATTTCCAAGGATCATCCATTTCAAAACTAAATTTCTTTATCATTATTTCTTCAATTTCTAAAGTTGATTTATCATTAAGGTAGTCAGAGATTAATATTGTCCTTATTAATTCTAATGAAAAAATTCTTCGAGTAAGAAAAAAAGGTAACCTATATGGTTGGGAATCGAACCCATAAATTCCATAAATTATTATGATTGTATAATCCTCAAAAATATACCACTCCCCAAATTTGGTTTGTTGTCCTAGTTGTAGGGAATTTCTGCACTCAAGAAAAATTATTGGCGGAGGTTGATCATGAATTAGAATATACATAATAGCTATAACATGATCAATGAATAATTTATAACCTCCATTTTGTCCTTGGTTATTTAGAGCATTAGTCCATTCAGTAACAAGAATAGTGTTTCCCTACTGATCTATTCTATTTGTTTTTAAAGAATCAAAACAAGAAGATTGTTGATGTATCAGTAAATAAATTAAGTATGATTGATATCTAAAACTTTTCTAGTCTTCAAAATAAATTAATTTTTCATGAATATTCTAAAGTTATTCGCAAAATTAAAATTAGCTCCCTTTGAAAGTCTTAATAAGAAACCTAAAGTAGAAACATCCACCGATGTATCATCATTATAGCCAAGGACTAAACAAATCATAGTTATGACCTCTTTGACTAAATATTTAAACAATAACAATAATAATCTCAGAGGAAGATTTGGTTCAACCCCATCTAGTGTAGTTACCCAATCTGTCATATAAACCAATCTTTCTTCTATTGATAATGAACTAAACTTAAGTGCTAAAGCATATTCATCTATTTTATCCCCGTTTTCAGACAATGCTAATTTTTTGCCAAAGCTTTCTCTGAAATTGAGAACACTGCTTTTTTATTTTTGTCCCTAATTACCCTTTAAGTCAAATCGTAATTTTAAGCACACATAATTACTAATTATGGAAAATGATATGTGAGGGGAACAACTACTATGGTTAAACTAAAGCTTCATGCAAGAAAATGCTCGCAACCACTATCAAAGTTGTTGAAAGTTGTGCTTTTAAGGTATTGGACAAATTTCATTGTTATTTTGGGTTCATAAACGTGGAAATATTTATCAGTTAAGTGCTAAGAACTTGTATCTTCCATTGTTTGCTACTGAGAAACACTGGTTTTATTCCTAGGATCCATTTGGGATTCGACCTATGGTTGTTGAAAAAGAAAAATATTGAATTCCCTTTAAAGGGAGGATTTTCCAAGTTAATAGGAAGTTGGGTTTTATTTGTTACTTACCCATGCATTTGGCTAGTTCACCTTTAATTTGCAAAATGGTGGAAAATCCTTATAGAAAACCAGAGCGCCTGCATCCTATCATCCAAATAGAAGTTAGTAATAATGTGGGGTGGTGGCTATTTCTAATTTAGTTACGAGTTTTAATAAATGTTGGGTGACGTGTCAACTCATGATAAGTTATTGAGATCATGTGTCCGACATGTTTTAAATGAGTTTACCTACCAACCTGTACGAAAACACTTTTTGTGATATTGGGTGGTTTTAGACTTGCTTCGGGTGGTTTCGATAACTTTGAAGAAGCCTAGATATAAGTATTATTTAGCCACATGTGTGGCAAGTGGTTTAGTGGGTTAGAGACTCTTCATACAACTAAGAGTCGATTGATTTTTCCCCCCAAAATCATCAGTACCATTGATCTTATTAATCAACGACCGTCTGATTAAAGCGCTCGGCAATTTTAATTTCTTTATATTAAATTAATAAGTACCTAATATATAATTTAATTAACTATTATTATGTTTGTATAAAACAACTCCTAAATATTTTCTAATGTTTAAAATGAAAAACAAAACATAAATAAAACTACTTATGATTCGAAAACAAAAATTTACTAGCCATATTTAATTACAACATTCGACTCTGGTTGGGGATAATTCATCCCTATGGGGAATTAAGAACTGTAGACATAGTTCCTTTTGGTTGGGTTAAGAGTCAATTTACCATCAATCAAGCAATCGTGTGAAGTATTTTTGACACGTACTACACGTTTTTCATTCATCCATTATTTTATTCTCCTGAGATTTAGTAATTATGGATTAATTAATAATCTGATGTGATGATTGTACCTTCAAAGATTTTATAATGATTTACAATTATTTCCTTCTGATATGGAAAGATTNTATATATATATATATATATATATATATATATATATATATATATATATATATATATATAAAAGGTGTATCCTGAGTAACATTTTAACTGTTTTTCTTTATGATTAATTTTGGTTCTGAAAATTTTTGTAAGTTCAGATTATTATACACGGTTCATAAGAATGGTAGATTCTGAGAAAGGAGAAAAGAAGGAATCAAATGGAAAAATAAATCAAGTTTTGGGAAATGACATTCAAACTCCTGTCGATGGGACTAGACATCCCACTTTTCCTTCATTCTAACTGGCTTTTACTTGTGGTACTTGTAGTGCACCAGATCCTAGGCTTAAGGATTGCAAATTTTGCAGTCAAGGATTTTTGGAAAATCATCAGTGTTGCATGAATTTAGTTGTGGGTAATAATACAAAAGATAATCGACCTACAAAGAAGGGAGCTTGGTTTTAGGACCAACGATGGACTTTCATGGTATGCTGAAATTGAGAATTGATAAAATTATGGAGGACATAACTGAGATAAAGTAGGGTATTCACATATTGAGGTGTCCTCGTTGTCAAGTTGAATATATAAATTTAGTTGTTCCATCTAGTCCTTGTTTTTATGTATATGACCTTATCAATGAAGACTAAGAGATGGTCATCATTTTTTGTATTTAAGATTTTGCAATAATAAGTGTGTACAGTGGACTTAAGATTCATAATATAAATAAAGCTATTTTTCATAATGGGTACTACTAAATGAATCAATAGTATAACGTTTGTACCATATACTAATTGGAAAGGGTATGTATTGATAGATCTTTTAGTATTGGTCCTATCTTCCCAAAGTGCATATTTTAGTAATGAATCTCAATTCTTCTTTTTCTCGGTTAATGTTCTTTTTAATATTTTCATTATATTTGTATTCATCGATTCAGCCAATCCCTTCCCTTGAGGGTAATAGGAGGTTGAATAAACTAAGATGATATTGTAATCTTGATAAAAATTTCTTAAAGAAACAGATGAAAATGCATTGGCATTGTCATTTATTATCTTTTTAGGACACCTGAATCTAGTTATAATATTTTCTTCCAAAATATTGATAATTGTAGAATCATTATAATTTCTTACAGGTATTTCTTCGACCCATTTAGTAAAATAATTTGAAGTGGTTAAAACCCACCTATGTTGACCAATATATGGAGGATGTATTTCTCCTAGGAAATCTAATCCCCATTGTTGGAATGGTGTTTCAACCTTAATGGGGAAGAGCAACAAATTTTTGTTTACTCGAAATAGTTGACAATTAATACAAGCCCTAACTTTTTTGTTTACTTGGGAGAATAGAGTGGGCCAATCAAACCCGCTTTTTAAGATTTGATAAGTAGTGATTATCCAAGAAAAATGATTACCACAAGCCCCTTCATGGTGATGGCTTATTATACTAGTTATTTCTTCTTCTAGAACACAATTGAGAAAAATATCAGTTGGGTCTTTCCAATATAATTTTTTGTCTATAATACAATGTTTAATAGCTTTTAATTTTAAAGAAAAAGACTTTTATTTGTCAAAGTGCTTTGGAGCTTCTAAGGTAATGAGAAAATGAATAATATATTTATACCAAGATGATTCATAGAAATTGTCATATATTTTTGGAATGTTTTGTGTACTTTCATCTTGTTCAAACCACTTGGGATCATGAGATGTAAAGTGGTGTTGGAAAGGGAGAACCAAGTTGTCTTCATTTACTTTTAAATATTTTAGATTTGACACAACCATTAGTTTATTTAAACCTTTTCCTTTGATAATTTTAGTTGGCCATACTTCTAAATCAAATTCTTGGATCTTTGTAATCCATTTCCCTATTTTTCCATCATAATCTTGTTGTCCTATAATTTCCTATACAATGGCATGTGGGACAGAAGAAATAATTTTGGAGTGTAATACATAATCTTGGAAGGATTCCAATGCTTTCACTAAGGCATGCACCTATTTTTCCATTATATTATACTTTAAATCTGTGTCCCTAAGGGCTCTACTAAAGAATGCAATTTGTTGCTCGTGTTCCTCGCGATTGTCCTGTAAAAACACTGCATAAATCATGTGTGTCGGAGAAAAAGGAAAGATTATAAAATATTTATTATAATATAGACTAATTAATATTGGTGCTTCCACTAAGGCCTTTTTTATTAAATAAAAAAGAGTGTTTAGTTGTTTCATACCATTTAACTTTGTTACCCTTTTTTAACATGTTGGTTATATCTTTTACTAATTCTACAAAGTTAGGAATAAATATCTTCAAGAAATTGATCTTTCCAAAGAATTATTGTACTTCTTGTTTATTTCTAGGGAAACCTATGGTTTGAATAGATTCAAACCTTTTAGGGTCGATTTTTACTCCTTCCTTATAAACTAAGTTCCCCAAAAAAATTCCTTTAGTCATTGCAATTAAATACTTTTTAGAATTAAGTGATAACCCAAATTTCCTACATTTATTAAGTATTTGTTGAAGGTGTATTAAGTGGTCATATTCAATTTTTGAGAAAATAGTCATATCATCTAAATAGATCACAATGGATTTATCTTTCTTATCAGCAAAAGCAATATCCATTTATCTTTGGAATGTATCTCCTCCTTTCATTAACCCAAAAGGAATTTTATCATACATAAAGGTGCCCTAAGGAGTAGTAAACGAAGTTTTATGTTTATCTTCTTGTTTTATTGCAACCTAATTATATCCAAAGAATCCATCCATCATAGATATCCTTTGTGATCCTACGACCTTTTGTAATATGTGGTCCATTTTAGGCAGAGAATAGTTATCTTTCAGGGAAACTTAGTTAAGATTCCTAAAGTCTACACACAAATGGATCTCTCCATTTTTCTTCTAGACAAGTACCAAATTTGCAACCCAATTTGAATATCTTAATGGGATTATTATTTGTGCATTTAAAAGCTTATTAATTTCCTTTTCAATCATAGGTAATAGTATTGGGTTTACCTGTCTGAGTTTCTTCCTAAATGGTTTCACTCCTTCCTTTAGGGGTGTAGTATGCTCAATAATAGATGTATCATAACTTTTTAAATCATGGTAACTCCAAGAGAAAAAATCCATAAATTACCCTAAGATTTCTATATATTTCTTTTTATAATCTCAAAGAAGGGACTTACAAATTTTAAGCAGTTTTGGATTTTCAACAGTATTTATATTTATTTCTTCTGCATCCTCTTTTTCAGGATGAAGTGTGGGTCTAACTACTATGTCATTTTTATCAAAATAAAAATCAAAAGAGACTAGTCCCCTAGGTATATAATTATTTTTCAACTGAATAAATTTATGATCAGCTATCGATTTTTTAAATTTTGCATTACTATACAGATTTTTAGTTTCTTCTACAATATTTACAATTTTATTGTTTTCAATTTTATTATCATTTTCATGTTTATCTTCAGTATCAACATAAATGGCATAAAATTCATTTATTGATTCTAAGAATCTCTTGATTTCCATATTATCTTCAAAAACTTACCAATGTTTAATATTATCTAGAATTGATGGTCTCTAGAGAACTTCAACTTTATGTTTTAAAGAAAAAACATTTGGGGGTCTAAAAATACTAGCTGATATTGCCAAGGAGTCAACTTGTTGATTAATGTCTCTATGAATTACAATGAAATATTTTTCTGAAAAATAATTATCACCTAGATCCCATGCTTCATTCCTATATTCTCTCATCCTAGGATGTTTTGTCTGACAGTTTCTTTTCCCTTGGTGAATAAGAAGTTTAGAATCACTGAAGATAGAAATATTATGTATTTTTATCTTTCTAGTTGTTTCAAGACTTAAGAGTAATTCCTCATACTCGGTCGTGTTGTTTTTCATTTCAAATTCAAGTTTAAAATAAAATGTATGTCTTTCCTTAGTAGGTGAAATGAAAAAAAATGTTGGCTCCTGAACCATCTCTAGATGGTTCTCCATCAAAGAACATCTTCCAAACTTATTCTCATGATTTTTATTTTAAATATTTTTAAGCAAGGGTTATTGAACGACTGAAGAGAATTCACTGATATTAACTAAAAGAACACATTTTCCTAAGTCATCATTTTCAGCATATATAGGAATAAAATTTTGCATTAGTTGAATCTAATTGTATATGCAAATTTTTCCTCCCTATATAACCTTATAGTTTGACCACCAAAGATGGGAATGGTTGCATATGTCATATCCAATTGTAATGAACCTCCTAATTTTTCTCCTCGGAATATTGATAATAAAATGCCATATCTTACAAGGATGTAAACAACAACAACATCCATCATGATACTTTTTTATGGAATTTGAGCCAAATGGACAACTAGATCCTTTATCACTCCTATACATTTAACTTTTTTGGAATCAAAGGAATATAGGTTTGTGTAAGGTCTAGTAATATCTAGGCCAATTTTATCCATTATTACCTTTGGCATAAGGTTGTGTGATGCTCGTGAATCAAGCATAAAATTATGTAATAGATGATCATGAAAAGTCAAAATTACATAAAAGGGAGGAGTTATGCCATTCATTTCTTCTAAATGTGGTCCCACTAGAACATGTGGAGAATCGTCTTGAAATTTGTTTCTATCCGGTGAGTTTATAGGGAAAGGGTTGTTGATTTTTTTTTCTAATTCATCTTTATACATGGGATTTTTTACTAGCTCCATTAGAGGAACTGGTACTTTTATTTTTTTCAATTCATTTGCTAAATTAAAAGAACTTGGTTGGGAATTTGATGGTTCTTGTATCTTATCATCAATTTTATTCTTTGAAGGTCCTTCATCTTTATCTACTTTTTGGTTTTTATCTGAGACTATTTCCTAATTTTCTTTAGCATCCTTGGGATTTGTTGGATGCCTATTTTTCCTAGGTCTAATATCATATTTTCTCTGCAAGTCAGCTTGTAATGTATCCACAAACACTCTATATTGTGTAGAACAAAATTCATCCCCTTCTCCTTGATTTTTTTTAGTTAATTGATTGTTTATTCCCAAGGAATCATGGTATTAATATTGATTCAAATGAGAGGGGGATCCTTCATCTTGAATCCAATTCATATCACCTGTTGGTTCTTATTCTTCAATTCCCATGGTTTCAAAATCCCCAATATTTACTTAGTCTTCTACAATATTTTTTCTTATAGGGGGAATGGGGGTTCTTCATTTCTTATTAATATTTGGGGATTAAAATGCCTTCTAAATTGATTATGATTTGGGTTTCTAAATTGAGGATTTGGATTAAACTGTCCTGGTGTTTTAGTAGGGTTCCTTTGCCTAGTGTTCTAAGTTGTGGGGCCAACTACCCTGTTACGTGTTTCTAACCTAGTTATTTTATTGGAGATATCTCTTATAAGCTTGGTCATCTCTTCTATTAATAAATATTGAGGATTAAAAGTGGAAGCTTGGGTAGGGTATTCCTCTTTTTATTTCTATTTATCAGGATTTTCAAGCTTAAGTTTGATTTTACCAAAAGCCGCCATATTACCTTCAATGTCAACTCCATCTTTTTGCATTTGATCTAAAGTGACAGGTGTCCTTTCTCTCAGCATTATTTCAAAATATGGGTCATGGGAAGTTACATATATTGCTTTTGTTGTTTTCGAAGATGGTCTTATGTTAGCAGGAATTCAATTATATAATTTGTTGAATCTTTTATTAAATTCCAGGACAGATTTTCCATTTTTCTTTTTTTAAGTTGAAAATTCAGTTAAGTAATATCGATCTCTCTTTTCTCCCCATTGATTCATAAAGTAGTATGTAAATCGTTTCAAGAACTAATAGAATCAAGATGGAGTTTCCTAAACCATTTCCTATCATATCCTTCTAAACTTTGTACACAAAAACACATATATACATCTTCATTATCTACAACCAAGTTGTCAGTACAATCTTGGAAAGCAATTATGTGATCTTCTGCTAATATTTCACTTTCACCATTAAATTTAGGTAATTCTAAGGCATATTATGAAGATTTCTTGGGATAACTATAGGTCCATATCTAGAAGTCACCCAAGGATTTGGGTTTGAGGGTGGTGGTGGTTCAAAAATATTCACTCCTCGTGTTGCCCCTCTTGCTCTAGCCATAATATGACTTAGTGTTAGATTTTTGGATGAGAGAGAGAACCTTGAACAATAAAAATGTGAAGCTTTACTTATACTAGAATTAGGGATTTCAACTTTAAATATATCATCAACAAAATCATTTAGAGTAGTATTAAATTCAGGCCTATATTCATAATATTCAGCTTCAGAAATTAAAATATTTTAGATAATAGGAATAACTGATCCTGAACAGATGGCATCTTTCTTATTCCTTGATTCATAGATGATCTTCTCAAGGTATGAATGTATTTGAATTTCTTCGGGATTTGGATTTCCCATTATATATCTTCTACCTCCTTATAGTTTGATTGATGAAGAAGAACAACTTATTGTTGTTGGAGTCACCTTTCCTTGTCTCTTTTGGCTTGAATATCTTCTTGAGCTAAAGTTTCCCAAGAATGATTTAGTTCAACTTGTGTTCTTGTTGTCTGTAGAGTTAGACTATATAAATGATTCAAGATACTTCTTTGATCATCAAGCACAAAAAGAATATGAAGTTGTATAAGGTTATAAAGAGTCATTAAAAACCAATGGAGTCACCCTGATGAAATTTTTTGTAGTAATATTCAATTAAAAATAAATGCTTGTTGCTTGGTTGTTGTTCAACATAAAAAAAAAAACTATCATTTGTCATTTCCCAAGGAGTGGAAATTATTTTCTTTGCTCCCCGACAATGACGCCAAATTGGATGTTGTTCCTCAGGTTGTTTCTTATAGAGAAACAATTCTAAGGCACCCTATGGAGGAAAATATCCTCCTCACTCTAGGATTTACTGAAATATTTTAGAAACCAAAGGGGGTAACCCTCAATATGAAAAATTTATTAAATATTTTTCTGTCGAAACGATTAAAGAGAATTAAATTTTATGAAACCTAAAATTTGATTCAAAAGCAAGTTCTGAAATAATTAAATAGAAAAAGAAGTTTGAACTTTATGAGATAAACCACAATTATCATATAATAATAAACAAAAAGGGCATAATATTCCCACTTTATCATATTTTTAAATATAAGTTTGAAATATATTTAACAGAGAAACAAAAATGATGAAGCTACAATCTCTTAAATATAATATATATCTATTAAATGATTGCTTTTTGAAAGAAAGGAGGAACTGATTCCTTGATCTAGGTGGATATTGGTGGCCACCCACCTATTCCAACTTGCTCCTCTTGTTGATTTTTTAGTTCAACACGTTCTTCTGTACTTCGTTGTAATTGTGGGTTCTACACTTATGGGGTTGTTTGAATCCCTACACATCTTCCAAGTGGGTATTGGTGGCCTCTCACCTAATCCAACTGGCTTATTTTATATGTTTTCATGTCAACACATCTTGTTGTATTTCTAGGGCCATTTTGGAGCCCTAAACAGTGTTTTTTTGGCTCGCCACAGTCAAACTATAGACATAATCAGAGTTTGATGGCGTAATGTGTAGTTCTCTGAAAGACCTTTCCAACGTGCTATCATGCACCTAAAATGAAGGTCATATGAAAATGTTATGACCCCGAGAAGTTGAGGTACCAACTTACCCATAGGGGCCCACATGACTTTTGGAGTTTCACCTCTCAGGGTTAGGTTTTTGGATGTTTAGGGTTTTGGAATTCATGAGTAATATCAAAAAGGCCTATGGAGCCTCATTGTAATCATTCTTCTCAGACGGATGCATGTAGTAGCCACATCTCTTCTTAGAGATAGCTACCACCATTCGAGCAAGTGTTTCAGTTCTACAGTTTTACATTTTTAGCCTATTTCATTTATTTAATAGAATATATTGTTCACTGGATATCTGTGTTGTTCTTAATATATTTGTGTTTATTGTATTCATTATGTTAATCAGTTCATTCTGCTCCTAAATATGTATCAGTGGTATCAGAGCGGTCTGGTCTTCATTTATTTTTCTTCATGCATGTCCCTGACAAGATCTGGGTACAAGAAGTTGGGACTCAAACTAATTGAGTTGTTGCAATATCGGTCACGTCGAGCCTGGAAAAAACCTATGGGGGATGAAAATAAATATGATGGAGCAGGAGATCCTATTAAAATGTTTCTCAAGGAAGCCCTCGCGCGACAAAGGAATGAAATGATGGATAACTTTGCATAGATCCTTCGACAGTTTCCCACACGAGAAGCATCTTCATCAAGCGACCATGCAACCCACTTCAAGGTATAGGTAAATTTTGATATTCCATTATTTGAAGGACCAATAGATGAATATGTTGTATATAAATGGTTGAATCTGCTCGAAGGGTATTTTTCAGTCCACAATTTTTCTGATAGGCAAAAGATTACTTTTGCACTCCTCAAGGTTGTCCCCCATGTTAAGGACTGGTGGGATACTTACTCTGAGCAAAGGGTCCTAGAGGAATATGCAATATTTTTGGTTTCCCCTACATGGGATTCCTTCTGGGATGTTGTTAAAGAAAAATACTACCCTGTTGGAAGCTACGAGGACCAGTACACCAGATGGACCACCCTGCGTCAAGAAAGGGAGCATACAGTACTAGATTTCACCAATAATTTCCATACCCTTCACACCAATTTGGTATCAAAGACTCTGAGAGACATATGGTGCTCAAATACTGTCGATTTTTGCATAGATACATTCAAACAAAAATGGAGTTTCTGGACATCATCTCATTGGGCATGGATTATAGATACGCTGTCAAGATCGAGCATAAATTTAAGCATAAGAGGCAAGAGTTTGGATCTGCAAACTCCTCACAACCGAAATAGGGAAAAGGCGGCCCCAACCCACACAACAAGGGACCGAGCTGAGATGGACACTCTTAGGAAAACCATTCCAAGCCGCAACATAAGAAGGGAAATGAGAAGATGAAGAAGGACACGAGAAAATGGTGTGAGTACCATAAAATCCCTTGGCACAACATTGAAGAATGTCACTCCAAGCAGTCACTCATGGTTGAGCTAAAGGCTTCCGAGTTAGAAGCCGATTCTGATTTTGAATCAAATCCAAAAGGAGGGAAGCAAATTATCGATGTTGAACCCAGTGCCACTGTCGCTACCACCAAATTCCAGCCAAGCAAACTAGAAGAACCAGAGGAAGGGGAACACCTTTTTCACTCATAGATGTGGGTAAAGGGGGATCTGCTTCATTTCATTGCCAATAGAAGAGTTCAGAAGAACTTGATCTCAGGAGAGGTCGTCAAGTGGTTGGAACTACCGATGAAACCATACTCGCAACCCTACACCATTGACTGGCTTCACCAAGGGAGATATCTATGTGTCATCCAATAGTTTCATATTCCCTACGACATCAAGCCTTTCAAAGATGAGGTATTGTGTGATATTTTTCCCCTTGATTTTTTTTGATGTTCTTTTAGGAAAACCATATTTGTGGAAGTGTCATGTTGTGTATGAGTCTAGACCCCATAGTGTTATTATTACTTTGGGTAGACAATTGTACAGGATACCAGAGGTAGCATCGCCCACCACTATTTCTTTAATCTCTACTAAGAAATGTAGTAATTTCATTTCAAAGACTAGGAAGTTCATCTTATTTGTGATCTCTGCTCAAAGTAAGAAAAAGGTCGTTGCCACATCCATGGCATCTACACAGAGCCTCTCTTTGCAACAAAAGTAAGTGGATGGGATCACGGAAGAATACAAAAACATCTTCTCCTCACCCATCGGGGTACCGACGCACTTCCAAGTCAAGAATCCAATTGATTTGACCCCTGGTGCACCTCTACCTAATGGACCAATCTATCGTCGCTCACTGATGGAAAATGACAAAATTAGGCGTCAGATCCAAGAGCTTTTTCAAAACGGGCTCATCAGACCCAACTCCCCCCCTTGCAGAAGCCCAATTGTGTTGGTACAGAAGAAGGAGAGGACTTGGTGACTCTGCATTGATTACAGATCCTTAAACAAAATCACAGTCAGGAACTGGTACCCAATTCCTAGGATTGATGACCTTCTTGACCAACTCAAAGGGGAAAATATTTTCAACAAGATTAACCTAAATTCTGGCTACCACCAGGTTCCCATCGAACCAACTGATGTATGGAATACAACCTTTAAATCTAAGGAAGGTCTCTTTGAATGTCTGGTCATGCCCTTTGGCTTAACAAATGCACCAACCACTTTCATGAAGCTGATAGATGATGTATTGAGACCCTTCACCAAATATTTCATGGTGGTATATTTGGATGACATCCTCATCTTCAATAGAACTTGGGAGGAGCACATGCGGTATATTCAACAGGTTTTGAGCACTCTATGGAAACACAAGCTATATGCCAACTTGGAAAAATGCTCTTTTGGCATGAACAAGTTCCAATACTTGGGCTACATTGTTGATGAGCATGGGGTACATGTTGATCTAGCTAAGATCCAAGTCATCTGTGACTAGACAACCCCGACCACACTAACCAAGCTTCAGAGCTTCTTGGGATTGGCCAACTTCTACAGATGGTTCATTTTGGGATTCTCCCATATTGCATGGGCCCTCAGCCATGTGACCAAGGGCGGTGGCAGGGAAAATTTCAGTTGGGGGAAAGGAACAACAACAAGAATTCGATGATATGAAGCATCGCTTGTGCTCTACTCTAGTTCTCTCCTTGCCCGATCTGCAACAACTATTTGAGATTGAGACTGATGCATCTAACTATGTTGTAGGCATAGTTCTCACTCAGCACGGTCATCTAGTGGCATACCATAGTGAGACACTCTCAGATACTATCAGGAAATACCCCACCTATGACAAGGAAATTTATTCCATTGTACAAGCCTTTCGTCAATGGAAACATTACATTTTGCGAAAGGAGACGATCATCCAAACTGATCAAAAGCCTATGTAGTTCCTATAGACACAAAGGAAATTGTAGAACGACCACCATCAGAAGTGGTCCACCTACCTGCAACAGTTCCATCTCAACATCAAGTATAAGACAAGGATATCAAATTGAGTCGTTGACTTCCTCAATCAACATCCCTTGTCTTCACTCACCACTATGCTCCATTCCTATGGACATGAGGCATCTGACTGGCCCCATTTTTATCAACAAGATCCGAACTTCACCACCACCTATCATCTCTTGGGTATAGGGGCGACTGTCATTGATTTTCAATTTTAGGATGGACTATTATTCCATCTGGGCCATCTTTTTGTTCCTACAAGTGAGCATGCAAAGTTGATTTGGGAATCCCACTACATTCGGATGGCAGGACATTTTTGCATGGAGAAAATTGTGGTCGTTCTTCAAAAAAAAATTTATTGTCCAAAACTTCAACAGGACGTCAGCAAGTATATCAGATATTTTAATTCTTGTGCCATTTCCAAGCCATCCATCAAGAATCAAGGCTTATACACCCCTCTTCCTACTCCCGAGAAGCCTTGGGAATCCATCTGAATGGATTACATGTCTAGCCTTCCATCCACCAATAATGACAATGACTGTGTATTTTTGGTCATTGATCGGTTTTCGAAGATGGCCATCCTCATAACCTGCGAGAAGAATATCACATTGGAATATACTGCCAAGCTCTTCTTCGAGTGAGTGTGGGTCCATTTTGGGATACCACATACCATCATCTTCGACCGGGACATCAGGTTCCTCAACACATTTTGGTCGAGTCTCTGGTCACTATTGGACACCAAGCTCACTAAATCCACTGCTTTCCACCCCCAAACAGATGTCCAAATAGAGGTTGTCAATCAAATGATTATGCACATCCTATGCATGTACAACTCTAAGAATCAATGTACATGGGATGAGATTCTCACATATTTTCAACACAATTACAACTGGGCTCTCCATAGCTCCACCGGCCATAGCCCATTTTAGATGGGGTTGGGATTCCAACCCTTGGGTCCCATTGATGTTTCCCTACCTCTTACCACCACACAGAGTTACTCTTACCATGTTCAGTCTGAGACCAACAAATCCACCAGATTCATTGAGCGGATTCAACACATCTGCCAATAGGTCTAGGAGATTTTGTAGAAATCCAATGCTAAGTACAAGCAATGCCATGATCAACACAAGGCATTGCACCAGTTTCAGGTTGGAGACAAATTATGGTTACATTTGCAAAAGGAGTGTCTCACAGGGCCCCATCGGAAGCTCTTCCCACTTCGCTATGGGCCTTACACTATCACCAAGGTTGTGGGTAGAAATGATTTTGAGCTCAACACTCCACCCTTCCTTAGCCTGCACTCAGTGTTCAATGTGGACCTCCTTTGACCATATTTTCCACCATTATTGGACACCTAAGAGATCGTAGAATATTTGAAACCAACAGATCTCAAACCTGACTGCATGGAACAAGACTCCACCGATCATATAGTGGACACACAGGTCAAGGGCACTCACTAACAGAGGATCCAACTTTATAGGGTTGTCAAGGCAGGGCATCTCCTACACCAAGGCAAGTGTCTCACCCGGGGCCAAATCCAGTAAAATTTTCCTCACCTAATGGGGGAGCTCAATGCAATGGAGACCATTGCTTCCTAATGGGGGAGGATTGATACAGGTGGATATTGATGGCCACCCACCTATTCCAACTGGATCCTCTTGTTTGTTTTTTAGTTCAACACGTTCTTCTGTACTTCGTTGTAATTGTGGGTTCTACACTTTTGGGGTTGTCTGAAGCCCTACACATCTTCTAAGTGGATATTGGTGGCCTCTCACCTAATCCAATTGGCTTATTTTGTATGTTTTCATGTCATCACATCTTGTTGTACTTCGAGGGACGTTTTGGAGCCCTAAATAGTTTTTTTTTTGGCTCTCCATAGTCAAACTATAGATGAAGTCATAGTTTAACGGCATAATGTGTAGCTCTCGGAAATACCTTTCCAAGGGGATATCATGCGCCTAAAATGGAGTTTGTATGCAAAAGTTATGACCCCGGTAAGTTGAGGTACCAACTTACCCATAGGGGCTCACATGACTTTTAGTGTTTCACCTCCTAGGGTTAGGTTTTTGGATGTCTAGGGTTTTGGCATTCATGAGTAATATCAAAAATGCCTCTGGAGCCTCATTTTAATCATTCTGCTCAAACAGATGCACATAACAACCACATCTCTTCTCAGAGATAGCTACCACTATTCAAGCAAGTGTTTCAGTTCTGCAGTTTTACAATTTCATTTTATTTCATTTATTCAATAGAAAATATTGTTCATTGGATATCTGTGGTGTTATTCACATCTCTTTGTTTATTGTATTCAGTCTGTTAATCAGTTTGCTCCTCTCCTAAATCCGGATCATTCCTTAAATTAAAAACAAAAACAATATTAAAAATTTGTTCAATATGATATTCAAAATACTTTCACATTCATAATAAGACGGTAGTAAATACTGTAAAATGAAAATACAAAAGCAGATAAATTAAGAATATCACATAAACCTCAAACACATAAATTCATAAAACTCAACAAGTGAGGTGCTTTATAAAACTCAATTGATTGAAATCATAAACCATTATGACAAAGTGATTCTGAAAACAAGTCTCAAAATTCTTTGTTAAATTTTTGGAGTCTTTATGGAAAAAAAAGTAGCAACAATGATGATAAAACAAGGGATGAATCCTCTTTGTAAGAAAACATGTAAATACAAGAATAAAATAAATATAGGGATCGATAAAACTGCTAAAGCAAGTTCTCTTCATTATTCTGACAATGACATGTTCTTCTTCTTCCAATATTCTATTTATACCCCTCGCTTAACCACTTCTTGTTTAACCATTTTAACGTTTTCCCAATATAGAAGTAGTGGTGTAAGTGAATTCCCCTTTTATTGGGACAACTGTCACAAAAGGTTTTAGAAAATATATTAAACGTTCTTCTTCTTTTTTGGCTTATTTGTCCCACGTTGTGCTGGATTTTATGCTTAGGTAGTTGCAAGAGGCATGCTTTACATAGAAACAAAGGTCACTAAGGTAATGGGTGTTGACGTGGAAACTGGAGCTAATTTAGACACTGATGTCGACATTGAATTTGTTGTTTACATGGAGGTTGATGATGATGTCATCATTTGGATTGAAGCTTGGATTGTCAATAAAGGACTTTTATTTCTCAACTTTTCAATGTGTTACCATTTAGTTCCATCCGATATTTTTGTTGCGATCATTTTTCTGGTGGCAATTTCCAACTACGGGAAAAGATCAAACTTTGCAGGAGGAATAATTCTCTTAATTTTCATCAAAGTGCGTAATAACAAGAAATATTTGAATAAATTTCCATAAATAATTTCCCCATTAATAGGACGTATTACATCCTGGAACTATTCATGATTTGATCTTTCTTTTTACAATTCTTTCTCATAACATTCTCTAGAAATTGACCATCCATCTTCAGTCCATGGGATTGTAAGTCCCAAGGAATATGCCTCTAAGAATCGGTTTTGAAATCATTGACATAATATTGAACTACTTGGATTCTATGTTGAGCAGTTAATATTAACTTATGCTTAAAATTTATTTTCCCTATTGACATGATAAAAGATGTTTTGTCTTTGATTCCTAATAAGTTTAGATCTCCCATTGTTTTACTACTGATAAATTTTATCACTTCATTCAAAATTTGGAACTTATCCCCTAGTTGTTGCTAGGATTTGTTGATCTGTATTTGGTTGTTTCTTAGGAAATCTTTGGTTTCTACCACCACATCAAAATGAGTCCTAAATTGTTTCATTATCTTTTAGATATGGTCCCAAATACAATGTTTTTCTCCTATTAGATATTTATTTGCAAAATTATGTGTTCATGTTTACTTTGAAAGTTTTCAAACTCAACAATTTGAACATTGTTCTGAGCTATAATTTTATCCTTCTTAGCTATGACGGTATAATTTTTCTCAATTAAATAATTTATGCTATTCACTTTTTCTTGTAGTTCTACTAGTTATGAGTCCTTCATTTCAATCACATGTTTTCCCTGTCTGACTTCCTTCTATAGAAATTCAATTTGTCTCTCCAATTTTTCTATTTCTCCTTCTTCAGAGTCTTTAGGAAACATCTCAATATCATGAATTCTTATTTTTTGAAGGATTTCTGATAAGGATGCTTTGTTTTCTTTATTCATTCTCTCCATTGACTTTTCCATTTGTTTGTTCTAATCTTGCAAAATTTTCAATTGTATTTGAAGTTTCTCTCTTTCTTTTTCTATTTCGACTAGCTCATTCATTTGAATATGTTCTGTAACAAGAATATTCAATTTTTTCCTTAGAATTTGGATTTATTTATCCTTTTCCTTTACTAAAGAAAGGACAGATTCTTTGTCTTCCTCTCCATAACCTAAGTCAATAAACTTCTTCTCTATCTCACTGATTGGATTTTTTTTGGATCTGTTTGTAGATCATTCCACCTTTAGCTGATTTTATGATCTGGTAATTTGTAGCTTCAATTTTATGAATTCTTATATGAATTGGGTAATATCATTTCCTACCATGTATCATGTCTACCTATGCCATTGTATTTTGTCATTTGGTCGTAAGGAATGTTGCATTATGTTTTGAAATGGTTGCTAACTTGAAGTGAGAAAAAGTTGTAAAATACCACACACGAATTCACCCCCCACCCCCCCTCTTAGTGTGGCTGGTGTGTCCAACAATTGGTATCAAAGGAGGCCTTCACCATAATCCTTAACAAGCTTGGAGGAGATCCATGGACACACAAATGGATGATGAAGTTCCAATCTTTGATGAGAAAAATTATTCAGCATGGAGAATATAAATGAAAGGGTATTTGAAAGCAAAAGGAGCAGGTGTTTGGAAAGCATCTATTGGTGGATCAGTTCCCTTGAAGAATAAGTCAAAGTTTGCAGCTCAAAAGGAAGAAAATAAGAATGATGCATTGGCTCTCAAGACCATTTTCAATGGACTCTCAAGTTTTTTCAAAGAAAGCATGGGACAATGTACTTACTCCAAGGATCTATGGTTGAATATGGAGAAGACATATCAAGGAAAAAATGAAGACACTGAAGACAATTCCATCAAGAACAATGAAGGTAAAGAATCTCCAAAATCCTTTGATTGCAATAATTCTAAGTGTGATGATGTTGAATGTTTCTCTACAAGTGAAGTGATGTTGAATGTTTATGTAGAATAAGATGACAGTTATCTTATAGATGAAGAGGAATATTTGTTGAAGCTTAAAGATAAAGTTTTATCTGATTTAGATGATGTTAGTAGTGAAATAATACATTACTCAATTTCTTTTGAGTATCTTAAAAAATACACAAAGGAATTCCTAGAAAACTACCCAAGATATACCATGGCACTAAAGCAAATGCTCAAAGAACAAGAAGAAAGTAAAAAGACTCAATTAGAAGAAAAAAAAGAAGAGATCAAAAGACTAGAGAATGAAATAGAAGAAAAGAAGAAGGTAGATGATGAGCTTAGCAAAAGTCTTGAAGTTAATGTCAATCTTAAGACCAAAATTGAAGAAGCCAAAATAATAGAGGAACTATTGAAGAATCAAGTAAATGAAAAGGAAGAGTCATGCCATAAGTTGGAAGCTGAAGTTGTTGATGTTATAAAGAAAGTACATAAGTCAAACACTCACATCAATTTCATGAACAACTCAACAATCTTGGATGAGATCCTAGATAGCCAAAGATCTCCAAATGATAAATCAAGTCCTGGATACAACAAGGAAGTTATACATCTTGAAGCTAACACTTCTAAGAAGCATGAGATAAGTCCTTCATTCTCAAAAGGTGGAAATAATGTTGCAATTCAACCATCTACACAAAGAAAAGAAAAATTCAAAAGAAAAAATCAAGGAAGACATCAAGAAACCATCTTTACACCTCAAAGCAAATTCATAAGAGAGACACCTTCAAGATGGACACCAAAGAAAAGGTATGAAAATGTTTTTCATGGTCACTGCTACTCATGTAATGAATATGGTCACAAAGATTTGGATTGCAAACATTATGCAAGGAAATATAATGGAAGGTTTCATAACACCCTAAGGTGTTGGAGATGTAATCAAGTGGGACACATTGCTGCTCATTGTCACACCACGAGATGCTACAAATGTAGTGGGTTTGTCCACAAATCCCAGGATTACTGGAACACAAGAAGACAGTCCATGATGAGTGCTTCATATATCATGACAATAAGAACACATGAAGATAGGAAGGAAGACAATTTTGAAAAGATAGAATCTCAGAGCTCAAGTTCTGAGAAGCTGGGACACCTTTAGAAGTAGATGAAGAAGACTGAACAACCAGAACAGAATGGCAACCATGAGGCAAGCTCAAGCTTGATTTTTTCTGAAGCATTTGCAGGCTCCTGTGGGAGAAGTCATGTACATACGCGAGGTGACCTATAGAAAGGTCGCATACATACGTTATTTTTCTGTAGAAAAATCCGTGTACATGTGGTAAAAACATTGGAATAGAAGGCTATGAGTTACAACATGCTTTGATGGTATAACTTTGTTTTGCAGGGTCTAACATGGTTTATTGCATGTTTTCATGATTATATGTTGGCATGTGTATTTGATGTATGTATGGTGATGACATATGGTTGAGTGTTGAAAGTCTATCTTGGATGCATGGTACTAACCCTAGAGTGTGGATTGAGACATTTATTGTTGAGGAATAGTGTTGGTTATGTCAGTGATGATATGACATGTTGTTTATGGGACAATTCATGTTGATGTGATGTTATCTAAAGACATATCATTGATATATTGAGGGAAACTCATACATGTTTAGAGGTACTATTGGATTCTTAGTACTTGTTGTAGTGAATGGTTTTTGAGGTAGATCCGTCATGGTACATGGTTGGTACATATGTGAGCTCCATTGATATATCTTATGATGTATTGTTAGAGGCATATTTGTTGAATGTCTTGGTGTATTAATTTGGCATGTGGTTGAGATACATATTGGGACATGTAGTTGATGATTTGATGAGGTGGTTATGTTGTACATGATTGATGAGTCATAGCTTGATCTATAGTTGATGCGTGATTGGTACATTGTTAGAGGCACTTTCTAGCAATGTGATTGGCAGATGGTTTATGGTTGATATGGCATACATGTATCGAAACACATCTTGATTGTAGTTCATCTTGTTGAGGTTTGGTGCATGGTTGATGCACTTGATTTGGTACATGATGCATGGGATGATATAGTTGAGACACTTTTTATGATGCTTGGTTGATATATTGACGGTTGAGATACATGGTTGTGGCACTTGGTTCATGGTAGAGACATATCATGAGTGATATAATACTTGTTTGAGGCACATGGTTGGCATGTTGGTAGAGGCATATGGTTGGTACACAGTTGGCACAGGTTCTTGGAATATGGTTGATACACTACATTGATGATATCTTATGATATATTTTATGGTATTGATGTACACAGTTTATGTACATAGGTGTTGTGCATGGTTGGCACACTATATGGAATAAGATGTACATGGTTGATGTTTTGTTCATGATTCTCTATTCATTGTTGACATATATTTTTTTCATGATGTATCGTATGGCATGATTTTGATGCATGGATGGGTCCAATGATCGTCATAGGAAGAGCATATCATTCTTGAGCAGTTGATCTATGTTTCGGTTGAGCAGTAGCATTTGCAGCAGAAGAAGATTGTCGTGGTAGATTATTGTTCATCTTGCAAAGAAGATAGGGGGAGAAATAACCACAGGGGGATTCATTCTTCTTCCCATGATTCCAAGAGGAGAGATTCATTAGATGTAGGATAGAGATATAGATGATTGGAGAGAGAGAACAAAAGAATCTTTCCAAGGGGAACGATGGTCACAGGGGGAGCATGAGCGACATGTCTTCAACATTAAATCATAGTGATATCCCTTGTTCAAAAGGGGAGAGATTATTTAGAGGAATATCAAAGGCATATAGACAAGGGGAGAAGCCCCAAGGAGAGTTTAGGTAGGGGGAGAAGCCCCAAGGAGAGAACTACCCTTTTCCATTGATTTCAAAGGGGGAGAGATAGTCACATTGATGTAATTGAGATGACTATTGATGAAGAGCAATGCCATGTCCACATGCTGCCATCAATGATTGGTGTTGACATCAATGTTGATATTTCCATCAATGCCAAAGGGGGAGAGTGTTGCATTATGTTTTCATTATTTCAAATGATCGATGTCAAAGAGTTTATATCTTGTCATAGTATCATTGATGTATTGATTTATGGACTATGTTTTCGTAGATGTAATTGATGTCAAATATGTCAAGTGGTGTCATAGTGATGTATTGCCATGGATTGATGTATAGACATGATGATGTAAAGGTTGGTCATTGTTTTCTTGTCATGGTTGATAGGAATAACCAAATGGATAAACTCCAAAGTGGTCCCCTTATGGTGAAAGCCCTTACGGGAAGACGCTCTTGGATAAATTTCTCAAAGTGGTCCCCTTATGGTGAAAGCCCTCATGGGAAGACTCTTTGTGAAGTCCAAATGGTTAGGTATCCCAACAGTGTGGTTAGGGAACCCAAGTTTGATTAAGGAATAATGTATTTAATATTAGTGAATTTGCAGGAGAAACTATTCCATATGGATAATATATGTCATTTTGTTTCTGGTGATATGTGGAAAGTCACATAACTCCTCACGGTTAGAGAGTTATGTCCATGTGAAGTTGGAGAACCCTCATGATTTATATAGAAGCCTATAGAAGGTCAAAGAAGTCAAATTATTCTAGAAGCTCCTAGAAGAAGTTGACTAGTCAAAGTGGTTAGTCATGGGTTAAGTGATTGCAACAAGAAAAAAATTTAAAATAAATTAGTTGCAACTAGAATTTGAGAGTTTACTATTTGTGGATAAAGTGGTTAAGTGGACAAAGTGGTTAAGTGGAGAAAGTGGCTAAGCGGACAAAGTGGTTAAGTGGATACTTCTAGAGGAAGCTTCTTGGAGAGTATAAATAAGAGAGAAAGGGTCTCCCATTAGTATCCATTGAGCATATTGAATATCTACAAGTGAATGAGGTAACCAAAGGAGATATAAGGCTAATTTCAGAGGGAAGGTGAAGTAAAGAAGGCCGAAATTCAAGGGAGGATAAAGTATTTTGATGATGCTTTCTAAGGTATGTTATTTACAGGTCATCTCATGATTTTCGCAGTAACTTTGTTTCTAAAATGATTCAGATAGCAAAATATGGAGGCCTTTGAGGAAACATGTCCAAGTAACCATGATAAAAATTTCAGCTTGTGGGTCGTTGAATTTTGGGAGTTACACTCCGTGGAAAATAGGGTTTGTGGCTAGTCCTGAAACTAGTCTAAAACATGTGTTTCGGGTAAAAACGTTAGAACTTTTTCATAACAGATCCAAATTCAGTAAGACCAAATTTATTGGTTAGAGTACAGGCTTTAGTATGTTTTGTACCATTTTCAGATCCATACAGAAAACAGTCTGTGTGGGGCATGCTCTACAAGTTCACTCTCTAGAATAAGGCATAATTCAGCAAGGTATGCCATTTTTTCTATAACTCCTTTTATGGGAGGTTCCAAGCAGTGAAACCTGGAGTAATTGTAGACAAGACACTGAAGAAAATTGTGTACTATTTTTATATCTTTATTCATTACAGGTACATAGTTATGATTATTGCAAGTTAGGGTTGTTGACTAATCCGAAATTAGTCATGTGAGACTAAAGTAAAGTTTGATGAAAATGTTAGTCTCTTGCTGTTAAAGTTAAAGAAGGTTTGCAGGTATGTGATAATATACACCAGGTCTATTACAGAGTTACAAATCAGATTTGGATGATGAAATTGATGAGGTATTTTGGTTGAGGTATGTTATAGATAGAGGTTGTATAACAGTGAGGTTGTAGCACATGGTTTGATGTAATGGTTTATGGTATTTGGTTATGGATAGTGTGATGTATTGCTATAGAAATTTTGATGGTTATATTGGTATCTGTATTTGGTATATGTTTGAGGTACATGTTGGGTACATGGTTGAGACAAGTAGTTGATGAGTTGGCACATACATGAGGTTTATAGTTGATGATGTTGGTACATCTTGATGAGTCATAGTTGATGTGTAGTTGATGCATGATTGGTACATACTTGGTACATGGTTGGATGCACTTGTTAGTAGTATTTTTGACACATGGTTTATGGATGATGTGGCATACTTGTCTTGGTATATTATTAGAAGCACATATTGATCTTGGTGATGATTATGAGTTGTTGTGATATGTTTGGTTGATTCACATATTGGTGATATTATGCATATGGTTGAGAGTTTTCTTAGTGGATGATATTGGTGAGTAGATATGATTTGGTTGATAAGATTGATGAGACATGTTGTTGTGATAGGTTGTTTGGACAGGTTGTTGTGACAAGTTATTTGTACAGGTTTGGTGCATGGTTGATTCACTTGTTTATGGTATAGGTTGAGGTACAGGTTGATGCATGGTACATGTTGGCATAGGTTATTGGTACATGTTGTTTACAGTTTATTGGTACAACTTGATTACATGTTGTTTGGTACACATTGTTGCAGGTTGTTTGGTGTAGGTTGATTGGTACAGGTTTACAACAATATATCTCACAGTGATAGTCTGATAGTGGTTCCACCATTCTACTTATATTTTAGGGAGGTTGGATGGGGCAAGGATAGGTGGTTGTAGCCACCTTCCGGTTGTAGCCAGAGAACATAGGGGGTCGTAGCCTCCTTTTGGTTGTAGCCATAGAATTGGGGGGTTGGCGCTTCCCTCAGGTTGTAGCCTGAGAAACTAGGGGGTTGGAGCCTCCTTCCAGTTGTAGTTGGAGAATTGGAAGTTGGTGCTTCCTTGAATGTAATTCTTGACATATAAGAAAAGTATTCTATGGTTTTCTCCCACATTGGGTTTGCACGTAAATATTGGTGTATTGTGCATTGTGTGGATGTGTTTGTTATTGTTTATTATGCACTAATGAATTTTAATGCTTATGATACAATAAGATATTGATGATGAATATATGAACATGGTTGAATAACTAAAAGAATATACTTTGTGGTTTAAAGGATTAATAATTGGTATAGTTGCTCATTACTGATTCACCCCCCCCCCCTTCTCAGTAATCCAACAAGGAATTCATATCCATTGCAACATTATTAATATCATAATCACGAGGTGACATTTCCTTTTCAAGTTTGTCCACCTTGGATCTAAAAACAACCATCTAAAAGAGTCCTTTTTCATAATCAATCGAGGAAAACAACTTGGGGGGTGCAAACCCTTCATGCCTTAATTGTGAATACAAGTATTTTTCATATTGTCTTGCATCTTTCCAATTAAGTTTCATTTCTGAGAATATATCATAACTTTCTCCTTAAGAGAACTCATCTCTTGACATTTCTTTCTCTAATAAGAATTTCCCAACATCTTTAAAATTTGAGTCACCTGAGGATGTAAATTGTGTCACTAGGAAAATAAATCTTTGAAAAGAAGGTCCTTATTCTTCAATTGGATCTAATTCTTCTTCTTTCCATGATTCCAATTTTACCCTTTTGGTGGGAGGTCTACTTCCATCAAATTCCATTGGGTCACTTGCTTGTTTTGCCTGGTTTTCTTCTTTGTTTGGAGTTTCTATAAATGTATCAGCTTCTTTGACTCTATCATGTTCAATATTTATCACCAAATAATCTACCAAAATTTCCTTCATGATATTCCTTGGAGAACTCTCTTTCTTTGGCATATCCAAAATATGGTGTTGGAGTAACTGTTGGACTTCAATCCATGATTTTTTGTTTGTTAATCTTTCTCTGGTTGCATCTAAGTGATGGAAAAAATATTGAATACCAACTGCATGGTTCATGTTAGAATTCACATGGAAAGGGTCATATTTCCAAGGATCATCCATTTCAAAACTAAATTTCTTTATCATGATTTCTACAATTTCTAAAGTTGATTTATCATTTACCAAGAAACAAAAATTATCTACTGGAAGTTGAAGAAGAGTCTTTTTAGATTTTGAAGCAAACTGAAGGTAGTCAGATCTTAATATTTTCCTTGTTAATTCCAATGAAACAATTGTGTGGGTTCAAAAAATAGGTAACATATATGGCTAGGACTCGAACCCATAAATTCTAATGACTGTATAATCCTTAAAAATATACCGGTCCCCAAATTTGATTTGGTGTCCTAGTTGTAGGGAATTTCTACAGTCAGGAAAAATTCTTGGAGGATGATCATGAATCAGATTATACATAGTAGCCATAACATGATCAATGAACAATTTAAAACCTCCCTTATGTCCTTGGTTTTTCAAAGCATCAGTCCATTCAATAACAAGAATAATGTTTCCATGTTGATCTATTCTATTTAGTTTTAAAGAATCAAAACATGAAGGTCGTTGATGTATCAGTAAATAAATTGAGTATGACTGGTATCTAAAATTTTTCCAATCTTCAAAATAAGTTAATTCTTCATGAATGTTCCTCTTAGAAATGGAATATTGACTGAATCTTTAAACGATAATGAGCGCAGAGGAAGATTTGGTTCAACCCCATCTGGTGTAATTACCCAATCTGTCATAGAAACCAATATTTTTGTTATTTATAGAGAACTAAATGTGAGGGATAAATCATCTTCATCTATTTTATCCCCATTTTCAGACAATGCTAACATTTTTGATAGAGATTTCTTTGAAATTGAGAAGACTGCTTTTTATTTTTGTCTCTAATTACCCTTGAAGTTGAATCATAATTTTGAGCACACACAATTATTGATTCTGGAAAATGATATGAGGGGAAAAATTGTTATGGTTAAACTAGAGCTCCATGCAGGAAAATGTTCGCTACCGCTATTGAAGTTGGAGAAAGTTGTGCTTTTAAGGTATTGGACAACTTTTGTTGCTATTTTTGTTTCAAAAACGTCGAAATTGTTGTTGAGAAGCATCGATTTTCTTCCTAGGAGCCATTCAAGATTCGAACTATGGTTGCTGAAAAAATATATATATTGAATTCCCTTTAAAGGGAGGATTTTCCAAGTTAATAGGAATTTGGGTTGTATTTGTTACTTGTGCATATGGGTTCAAATTTTCTTGGCTATTTCCCTTTTTAATTTGCATAATGGTGGAAAATCCTTTTAGAAAACCAAAGTGCCTGCATTCGGTCATCCAAATAGAAGTTAGTAATAACGTAGGGTGGCGTCTATTTCTAATTTAGTTACGGATTTTAATAAATGTTGAGTGATGTGTCAACTCATAATAATATCTTGGTGATCGTGTATCATACATGTTTTAAATGCGTTTATCTACCAACATGTATGAAAACACTTTGTGTGATACCGAGTGGTTTCAGACTTGTTTCGGGTGATTTCGAGAACTTTGAAAAATCCCCGATACAATTTTTGCTTAGCCATGTGTGTGGAAAGTGGTTTAGCGGGTTCGGGACACCTAGTATATCAAAGATTCAATTGATTTTTTACCTCGAAATCATCAGTACCATTGATCTTATTAATCAGTGACCGTTGGATTAAAGCATTGGGCTATTTTAATTTCTTTATATTAAATTCATAAGCACCTAATATATAATATACTTAACTATTATTATATTTGAATGAAACAAATCTTAAATCTTTTCTAAAGTTTAAAATGAAAAAAAATGATAAATAAAGCTACTTATGATTTGAAAACAAAAAATTTATTAGCCATATTTAGTTACAACAACACCCATTAGTAATAGTTCTTCTCAACAACTTATAAATAGTTCCAATATGAAATCCCCTCAACAACACTATCTCTCCTTGAACCACCTTGCATATATCCTTTCGAATATAGCATGCACACATGCATTACTCATCTTAGTTGCATATATCAAGTTTTTTACCAAACTTGTAATATGAAAAACACTAGAAATGGTTTTAACCCTTCCATGTTTAAGTAACAACTACTCATCCATGTCTTATGCTTTTCTATTAAGTCATAGACATCACCTCCATCATACTTTTCATATTCACAAAACAACTCCCTATGAGGAGTTGTGTGCAAAGATGCATCTAAGTCGACCATCCATGCATCATGATCTTATTGTGTACTTATATATGTCAAGTACACTTCCTTCCCTTATATGGAAGGAGGATCATTAGATCCCTTTCTTTTATCAATTTTTTTTATCTACAATCTTTCTTATGATGCCCAACTTTTCGGCATTTCTAACATTTCCTTATATATTGTCTTTGATATTTATATTAACTCTATATTTATTTATTTTTTACCAAAAAGGGGGAAATTTTAATTAAATAAGTCTACTCTAAAGTAGGAGGAGTACATATATGTGTCTGGCCTTAAATGTGTAGTTATCTTGCAAGAAGAGAGCATTACATTTTGTTTCAGAATGTTGGGATTTCCCCTTTTCCTGTCCACTATCCAACTATTGGATCTATAAGGAAACCATTTGTAGAAAATGCATTTGATCAGTATATAGAAACACATCATATCAAATCAAATGAGTTAGTCTCCTTGGGGATTTTCTTCATCGTCATCTTTAATAGGAATTTTTGGTTCCAATCCTTGGAGAATTGAATTGAATTTTTTGGTTTCTATTAATGTTGACGAGTCTTGAGTAATTGTGGGATTGAACCTTCCAATACTTGTGTTGAGTGGGCATGGTCGGACGATCCTGTGTAGAGAATTCAGAAGTGTTCCATCTCCAAAATTAATTTCCAAGGACATCAAATTCCTTATTGTCAGGAGGGTTCCACATGCAACAACACCTGTGTTCATATTGTTTTGAGAGACTTCTCTCTATGGAATATCGAGCATCATGGGAAAAACCTTATACCACTTCATGGAACTACCTGAAAGGAGGTGGTATCATTAATTATAAAACTCCCCAATTTTGGGAGATAGCCCAGTTTGCTTGATGATCAACATTTTTATCGTTGTGTCTCAAAATGTGGAACATATAGACTGATTGAAAATTCTTGCTCCCACCTTTCCATATTATTCCAAATGAGAATTATCCCATGTGTGAGTGTCCAGCAAAAGGTGTTATGAGGCGCCAGAGTATTTTGGCTCCAAGAGATAGATTAGATAGAGATGGATATTTGATTCCAAGTTGCCATGCCCTTTGGGGTTTAAACTATGTTCCATTGAACCAGATGATACCTTTTGGAATTGGATTTACCGCCTCGATAGAGAAAATTCCTGATTGTTTGAGCAATAGAGGACTTGATATGGGAAGGGGAAAGCAGTGAAGAAAATTGAAATATAGGGAGGGTTGAGAGAACGGACTTAATTAAGATCAATCGCCTAGTTGGGTTGATCCATTGCGATACCCAACTGGAAAATTTGATGTTTATTTTTTCCATCAGAGGAGGCCCAGAATAAGTCGAGGTAGCTCATTTGATGATAGGAATTCCAAGGTATTTAAAGAATGACCATTTTCCTTCAAGCGAGTATTGAAGGATATTGGCTACGAGAGACGTTTTTCAGTATTTTATGTTCCAAATGTAAAGTTGTATTTTCCCCTTATTTATAAGACCCCTTGAGGATGAGGTATAATCCTCCATTACTTGCTTGAAGCGTGAGTCAATGATCATGGAATCTCCTCCAATTAGAAAAGTGTCATCTGCGAACTGAGAATTATTCATCCTTCTAGTGCCTTAAGTAATTTTGAGTCGTGTAATGTGTTTGTTGAGTTGTTCCATTTCAATATTTCTAATCAGGGATTCATCAATTAGGATTTATAGAATAGGGGAAAGAGGGAATCATTGGCAAAGGCCTCCATAGATCTAGAAAAAAGGGGTAGGCCTTCCATTGACTAGGGGTGACATCCAAGGGTTGTGAATGCATGAGGCAATCCATGCAATAACGTTCTCATCAAATCCAAATATGATCATGACAACTAACAAGAAACTATGGTGGACTTTGTTGAAGGCACTTGACATATCTAATTTGATTACCTTGCCTTTTTCTTTGCAAGATATTATTGAATCGATGGCTTCTTTCACCAGAATTATGGTGTCTATAATCTGCCTTTTTTCGACAAATCCACCTTGATTGGGGGAAATGAGAAAGGGGAGGAGGGGTTTAAGATGGTTGGTTATCACCTTAGAGATGATTTTGTAGGAGACATTGCAAAGGGAAATGGGGTGGAATATAGAAAAGGAGGAGGGGTTGGAATCTTTAGGGATTAGGGATAAGAAGGTGGATTTTATGCTTCCAAAGATTTGGGTGCTCTTTCTTACATAGTTTACCATCCTTTTCAATTCTATTTTAATAAAGTTCCAGCATCGTTGATAGAAGTGAGTAGAGAATCCATCTAGGCCAAGGGATTTTTCTGGGTTCATGCTACTCACTACTTCCCAAATTTTAGTTTCAGAGACTTCCTTCATGAGATTTAAATTATCCTCCTAAGAAATGAGACTTGGAATGTTGTCCAACATTTTTTCCATTGAATCAAGGTTGGCCTTGCCTTCTTCAAAATAAAGGTCTTCATAATGTTATTTGGTTGTCTCTTTTATTTGACTAAACCTTGTTATAAATTTTTTGTCTCTATCTTTTATTTCCTTGATGTGGTTTTTCCAGATCCTAGCCTTATATTGGTTGTGAAATTTTTTTGTGTTTCTATCTTCTTTATTCAACCAAATGATTTTGGATTTTAACCTCCATTGTTATTCCTCCAATCTCTTGAGCTTATATAATTTTTTAAAGGATTCATTTACAAATATCAATAGATCTTTGGAAACTTGGCTTTGCTCTATCCGAGTCTAGAGGGATGATAGATTTTTGGATGCCTCTTATATTTTCCTTTCTAAATCTAGGGGATTATTTTTTATCCAAAATTTTAGGATGCATTTGATTTTATTTTTATTTTTTGGTCCCACATGGAAGAGGGATTTCCATTGATCCATCATTTCTAGGCTTTCAAGATAATTGTTAGGCAGTCAGGGTTGTGGAGCCATAGTGAGTTAAATAAGAATGGGATGGGGCCAAGATCTTTAGAAAGGAACAAATCGAGGGATATTGGATGGTGGTCAAAGCCAAACCATGGAATAATATGGGAGGATGGGGATATAGGAAAATCCAAAAAGGAGATCCCTATTAGGAAGCTGTCTAGTCTGGCTGTAATATGATTTGGGCCACGCCTCTTGTTTGTCCAAGTGAATTTGCCTATGTTTTTTTTAATATCAATCAGGTCATGAATTACAATCATATCTTCCATGAATTACCTTCCTGGATCGCAGACTCGCAAGCCTCCTTTCCTCTTGTTTTGGGATAAAGTTGTGTTAAAATCGCCAACGAAAATGAGATGAGGAGAACCCCCATTGGAAGGATTATTTAGAAGGGACCTCTAACATTCCATTTTTTATATAAACTACTAGCATATATATATTGCAGAGGGAAATAGACTTACTTGAAGGGATATAAGTAAAATGAGACTTTATCTGGTGCTAAGTAGAGTGTGAATTTTCTAACTTGAATATTGCAGGATTCCAAAGAGTGTAGATGCCTCTTGAGGCTCCTCTGGAGATGACTGTTGATCCTTTAGAGTGTTTCCATATATTTTCCAAAGATTGAAGTACCTCAACATCCTTCAGTTTTGTTTCTTGGAGCATGGGGAGATGGATTTTCTAAGTTTATTAGGTATTTAATAAATGTGAGCTTGTGTTTTCTCCCTAATCCCTTGCAGTTCCAAGAAACTATTTTCATTATTTACTGTGGGTTTTGAATACCCATCCCTTGGGGGGGTTTTCACCACTCTAATTTATTCCTATTATGGGTTCCTTTTTTAGGTGAGGATATAGAAGTGTTTTCTTATCAAGCTCCTTGTCCCAATTTGTTGTTGTTTCTCTTTTCATTTTGTTGGATTTCCTCCCCACTTTTTTGGTGGGTGGATTATGGGATGATTCTTGGTCAGAGACATATTCTGAAGATTTGTATGGGTCTTCTTCTTCCTGCTAAGTAGGGGCTTACTTTGAGTGAGGGGGGAGGGGGTTTTGGGAGTGAGGATACGAGGGTTCATTCTATGTGATTGCCTCTCCTTCTGAAGTAACTATCTCTATGGGGACTTGGGTATGCGTTTCCTGATTTTCTTCTTCAGAGTTTGCAAGAACCTTGTGCTAGTTACTTTGTGGCCCTTTTCCTTTGTTGTTGTTTCCCGATGAAGGTATTGCTGGGTTTTTTGGATTAGATGAGGTTCATGTTTGTAGGTGGGTCTTTTCCTGAGTGGTTGTGCCTCCCATATTGTTTTTTGTTTTCCTTCTTCTTGGTTACTACAATTTCTCATTTTTCTCTTGCGGCGTTTACTCAAGGATTGCCTTTGTACAAGATTTGGAAAAAATTCCATATTCGTGGCATGCCTTACATTTAAAGGGAAATTGTTCATAGTTGACCTCCTATATGTAGGACCGGTTGTCTAGGGTTAGGTTTATTTCTTCTGGAAGGCCCTTTTATAGATCAACCTCTACACAGATCCAAGCATAGGATTTAAAACTTTCTTTGGGATCATCCATGTCAATGTATTTTCCCAAGGAATTTCCTATTCTTCTCACAATTTCATTATTCAATCAATAGAGGGGAAGGAAAGGAAGTCTGAACTAAACTAGTACCGTAGATGGAATGTCATTTTCTAGACTAAAATCGGGGGTCCATTTGTTGAGGTAAATTCCTCTGCCTCCCATGAAATATGGGCCGCTTTGAAATATTAGGTCTCTAATTTATTTTTCTTCAAAGAGGAAGACATAGAAACCCCTGCCACAAAAATCATGAGAGACATGGTCTTTGATCTATGACTTACATATTTTCTCAACCCATAACAACATGCTACATAGGGTTGGCCATAAGCTAGTGAACTGGTTGATCAGACCCTTTTCAACAAATTTCAGATCCAAACTTCTAGAGTCTTGTTGCACCACCACCTTATGGATCTCATATAGTTTCTTTACGAACCATGTGGGAGGAGGATTTGGGTTCGTAAAGAGAGAATAAACTAGAGAGGAAAAGGCCTTGATGTCAAGGGAAGGGGAAGGGGGGCGAGGGTAGGGGTGGGGGGGCACTTTCATCACCCATAGAGGTCGAAGCCATTGGATTTTTCATGTGGGAGGGAGATAGGGTTTTAGGTGAAATTCCAAAACATTTGGGCTTGCACGTAGAAGGGTTTCATCTTTTTATTTACATCTAACCCTGTTGATGGGTGAAATTGACCGTCCATCAACTAGAAGAGCGAGTCCAGTCCGGGGTTGTCTAAATAACCCAAGCCATTTGGTGTAATTCGTTATGATGGGTTTAATGGCTCCATTAGCCAATCTAATAATCCTAAAAGAAACGAATAAAAGAGAGAAATAACTAACTAATTACTAAACACACTATATATATGTACATATGTTCAAATGTAACTATAGTAGTTGCATTTAAGAAGAAGATATACAAGTCTTGTTTATTTACATGATTTACAAGATGCAAGTTTTAATCGAAACTTATGAAAATCAATGTGAAAAATGATTACTTCTAGGAAGCAGATAAAGAAAGCACATAAAAATATTTATTGTTTTTCTTTTATAAATTTAAAGAATCTTGCAAAAATGTTAATGAAACATGAACATGTGGATAGTCAAAGCTGAACCATACATTCTAGTTTCAATTATATGTAAATGACAGAAAAATAAAAAAAAGTTATCCTGTCAGTGAATTAGTGAGGTGTATCCAAGCATCTGCATGAGTGGTGAACATCCGACTGCCATGTCCAAGAGAGAAATTTGCAATGAACCTTATGACTGTTCTAAATAAATTCAAAACATGTATTGGCAGCTTAGGTTTTAATGACAGAAAAGGAAACATAAACATAAACCTGTGATCTCATAATTATACACGATTACAACAAGATAAATCTGGAAGCAATCTATGCATTTTATCATTCAATTTAAAATTCAAAGATAAATTCCATTATTTAAATCGAAGATATAATCACAACATTTGTATTTTGAGGAGCAAATGATAGATGGTATTTATAATATAAACCTCCTACACATCACAGATCATTTAATCTAAAGATATCAGTCCTGCACATGTAACATGATTACAAAAAACCCATAAATAACAACATTATAAACAAAATGCTAAAGCCAAAATGAATATATGTTTTTCTATTAAGTTTTTGGAATCACTTGTCCATTCTGTAGTCCTGGAAGAATTTTTTTAGATAATAGACTTTAAAGATTGGAAAAATTAATACATAAATGATAATAATTAACCATGTATTAATAAAAAAGACTAAAGCTATTTAAATCAATGCATAATCAATTATTCAAAGAATATGAATATATTATAATGAAAATAAAACCATTTTACTTACAGGACAAAAGTTATTAAGCAACCCGAAATTCCATATTCTTCTTTGAAAATATTCGTCCATTCTCCCAAAGATTCCAG
>ML824891.1:114762-131234 GCA_009831015.1 Picea engelmannii
TATACCAATTATTAATCCTTTAAACCACAAAGTATATTCTTTTAGTTATTAAACCATGTTCATCTATTCATGATCAATATCTTATTGTATCATAAGCATTAAAATTCATTAGTGCATAATAAACAATAACAAACACATCCACACAATGCACAATACACCAATATTTACGTGGAAACCCAATGCGAGAGAAAACCATGGAATGCTTTTCTTATATGTCAAGAATTACATTCAAGGAAGCACCAACTTCCAATTCTCCAACTACAACTGGAAGGAGACTCTAACCCCCTAGTTTCTTAGGCTACAACTTGAGGGAAGCTCCAACCCCCCAATTCTATGGCTATAACCAAAAGGAGGATACGACCCCCTATGTTCTCTAGCTACAACCGGAAGGTGGCTACAACCACCTATCCTTGCCCCATCCAACCTCCCTGAAATATAAGTAGAATGGTGGAACCACTGTCAGACTATCACTGTGAGATATACTGTTGTAAACCTGTACCAATCAACCTACACCAAATGACCTACAACAATGTGTACCAAACAACCTGTAATCAACCTGTACCAATAAACTGTAAACAACATGTACCAATAACCTATGCCAACATGTACCATGCATCAACCTGTACCTCAACCTATACCATAAACAAGTGCATCAACCATGCACCAAACCTGTACAAATAACTTGTCACAACAACCTGTCCAAACAACCTATCACAATAACATGTCTCATCAATCTTATCAACCAAATCATATCTACTCACCAATATCAATCACCAAGACAACTCTCAACCATATGCATAATATCACCAATATGTGAATCAACCAAGCATATCACAACAACTCATAATCATCACCAAGATCAATATGTGCTTCTAATAATATACCAAGACAAGTATGCCACATCATCCATAAACCATGTGTCAAAAATACTACTAACAAGTGCATCCAACCATGTACCAAGTATGTACCAATCATGCATCAACTACACATCAACTACGACTCATCAAGATGTACCAACATCATCAACTATAAACCTCATGTATGTGCCAACTCATCAACTACTTGTCTCAACCATGTACCCAACATGTACCTCAAACATATACCAAATACATATACCAATATAACCATCAAAATTTCTATAGCAATACATCAGACTATCCATAACCAAATACCATAAACCATTACATCAAACCATGTGCCACAACCTCTATCTGTAACATACCTCAACCAAAATACCTCATCAATTTCATCATCCAAATCTGATTTGTAACTCTGTAATAGACCTGGTGTATATTATCACATACCTGCAAACCTTCTTTAACTTTAACAACAAGAGACTAACATTTTCATCAACCTTTACTTTAGTCTCACATGACTAATTTCAGATTAGTCAACAACCCTAACTTGCAATAATCATAACTATGTACCTGTAATGAATAAAGATATAAAAATAGTACACAATTTTCTTCAGTGTCTTGTCTACAATTACTCCAGGTTTCACTACTTGGAACCTCCCAGAAAAGGAGTTATAGAAAAAATGGCATACCTTACTGAATTATGTCTTATTCTAGAGAGTGAACTTGTAGAGCATGCCCCACACAGACTGTTTTCTGTATGGATCTAAAAATGGTACAAAACATACTACAACCTATACTCTAACCAATAAATTTGGTCTTACGGAATTTGGATCTGTTATGAAAAAGTTCTGACGTTTTTACCCAAAACACATGTTTTAGACTAGTTTCAAGACTAGCCACAAACCCTATTTTCCACGGAGTGTAACTCCCAAAATTCAACGACCCACAAGCTGAAATTTTTATCACAGTTACTTGGATATGTTTCCTCAAAGGCCTCCATATTTCGCTATCTAAATCATTTTAGAAGCAAAGTTACTGCGAAAATCGTGAGATGACCTGTAAATAACATACCTTAGAAAGCATCACCAAAATACTTTATCCTCCCTTGAATTTCGGCCTTCTTTACTTCACCTTCCCTCTGAAATTAGCCTTATATCTCATTTGGTTACCTCATTCACTTGTAGATATTCAATATGCTCAATGGATACTAATGGGAGACCATTTCTCTCTTATTTATACTCTCCAAGAAGCTTCCTCTAGAAGTATCCACTTAACCACTTTGTCCACTTAGCCACTTTCTCCACTTAACCAACTTGGTCCACTTAACCACTTTGTCCACTTAACCACTTTATCCACAAATAGTAAACTCTCAAATTCTAGTTGCAACTAATTTATTTTAAATTTTTTTCTTGTTGCAATCACTTAACCCATGACTAACCACTTTGACTGGTCAACTTATTCTAGGAGCTTCTAGAATAATTTGACTTCTTTGACCTTCTATAGGCTTCTATATAACTCATGAGGGTTCTCCAACTTCACATGGCCATAACTCTCTAACCGTGAGGAGTTATGTGACTTTCCACATATCACCATAAACAAAATGACATATATTATCCATATGGAATAGTTTCTCCTGCAAATTCACTGATATTAATTACATTATTCCTTAATCAAAATTGGGTTCCCTAACCACACTGTTGGGATACCTAACCATTTGGACTTCACAAAGAGTCTTCCCATGAGGGCTTTCACCATAAGGGGACCACTTTGAGAAATTTATCCAAGAGCGTCTTCCCATGAGGGCTTTCACCATAAGGGGACCACTTTGGAGTTTATCCATTTGGTTATTCCTATCAACCATGACAAGACAACAATGACCAACCTTTACATCATCCTGTCTATACATCAATCCATGGCAATACATCACTATGACACCACTTGACATATTTGACATCAATTACATCTACGAAAACATAGTCCATAAATCAATACATCAATGATACTATGACAAGATATCAACTATTTGACATCAATCATTTGACATCAATGAAAACATAATGCAACACTCTCCCCCTTTGGCATTGATGGAAATATCAACATTGATGTCAACACCAATCATTGATGGAAACATGCAGACATGGCATTGCTCTTCATCAATAGTCATCTCAATTACATTAATGTGACTATCTCTCCCCCTTTGAAATCAATGGAAAAGGGTATTTCTCTCCTTGGGGCTTCTCCCCCTACCTAAACTCTCCTTGGGGCTTCTCCCATTGTCTATATGACTTTGATATTCCTCTAAATAATCTCTCCCCTTTTGAACAAGGGATATCACTATGATTTAATGTTGAAGACATGTCGCTCATGCTCCCCCTATGACCATCGTTCCCCTTGGAAAGATGCCTTTGTTCTTTATCTCCAAGCATCTATATCTCTATCCTACATCTAATGAATCTCTCCTCCTAGAATCATGGGACGAAGAAGGAATCCCCCTGTGGTTATGTCTCCCCCTATCTTCTCTGCAAGATGAACAATAATCTACCACTGCAATCTTCTTCTACTGCAAATGCTACTGCTCAACCGAAACATAGATCAACTGCTCAAGAATGATAGGCTCTTCCTATGACGATCCTTGGACCCATCCATGCATCAAAATCATGCCATATGATACATCATGAAAAAAAATATATGTCAACAATGAATAGAGAATCATGAACAAAACATCAACCATGTACATCTTATTCCATACAGTGTTCCAACCATGCACAACACCCATGTACATAAATCATGTACATCAATACCATAAAATATGCCATAAGATATCATCAATGTAGTGTATCAACCATATTCCAAGAACATGTGCCAACTGTGTACCAACCATATGCCTCTACCAACATGCCAACCATGTGCCTCAAACAAGTGTTATATCACTCATGATATTCCTCTACCATGAACCAAGTGCCACAACCATGTATCTTAACCATCAATATATCAACCAAGCATCATAAAAAGTGTCTCAACTATATCATCCCATACATCATGTACCAAATCAAGTGCATCAACCATGCACCAAACCTCAACAAGATGAACTACAATCAAGATGTGTTTCCATACATGTATGCCATATCAACCATAAACCATGTGCCAATCACATTGCTAGAAAGTGCCTCTAACAATGTATCAAATATGTACCAATCACGCATCAACTATAAATCAAGCTATGACTCATCAATCATGTACAACATAACCACCTCATCAAATAATCAACTACATGTCCCAATATGTATCTCAACCACATGCCAAATGAATACACCAAGACATTCAACAAATATGCCTCTAACAATACATCATAAGATATATCAATGGAGCTCACATATGTACCAACCATGTACCATGATGGATCTGCCTCAAAAACCATTCACTACAACAAGTACTAAGAATCCAATAGTACCTCTAAACATGTACTAAGAGTTTCCCTCAATATATCAATGATATGTCTCTAGATAACATCACATCAACATGAATTGTCCCATAAACAACATGTCATATCGTCACTGACATAACCAACACTATTCCTCAACAATAAATGTCTCAATCCACACTCTAGGGTTAGTACCATGCATCCAAGATAGACTTTCAACACTCAACCATATGTGATCACCATACATACATCAAATACACATGCCAACATATAATCATGAAAACATGCAATAAACCATGTTAGACCCTACAAAACAAAGTTATACCATCAAAGCATGTTGCAACTCATAGCCTTCTATTCCAACGTTTTTACCACATGTACACGGCCTATTCTACAGAAAAATCACGTATGTATGCGACCTTTCTATAGGTCACCTCACGTATGTATGCGGCTTCTCCCACAGGAGCCTACATATGCTTCAGAAAAAATCAAGCTTGAGCTTGCCTCATGGCTACCATTATGTTCTAGTTGTTCAATCTTCTTCATCTACTTCTAAAGGTGTCCCAACTTCTCATAACTTGAGCTCTGAGATTCTATCTTTTCAAAATTGTCTTCCTTCCTAGCTTCATGTGTTCTTATTGTCATGATATATGAAGCACTCATCATGGACTGTCTTCTTGTGTTCTAGTAATCCTGGGATTTGTGGCCAAACCCACTACATTTGTAGCATCTCGTGGTGTGACAATGAGCAGCAATGTGTCCCACTTGATTACATATCCAACACCTTAGGGTGTTATGAAACCTTCCATTATCTTTCCTTGCATAATGTCTGCAATCCAAATCTTTGTGACCATATTCATTACATGAGTAGCAGTGACCATGAAAAACATTTTCATACCTTTTCTTTGGTGTCCATCTTGAAGGTGTCTCTCTTATGAATTTGCTTTGAGGTGTAAAGATGGCTTCTTGATGTCTTCCTTGATTTTTTCTTTTGAATTTTTCCTTTCTTTGTGTAGATGGTTGAATTGCAACATTATTTCCACCTTTTGAGAATGAAGGACTTACCTCATGCTACTTAGAAGTGTTAGCTTCAAGATGTATAGCTTCCTTGTTGTATCCAAGACCTGATTTATCATTTGGAGATATTTGGCTATCTAGGATCTCATCCAAGATTGTTGAGTTGTTCATGCAATTGATGTGAGTGTTTGAATTATGTACTTTCTTTATAAGATCAACAACTTCAGCTTCCAACTTATGGCATGACTCTTCCTTTTCATTTACTTGATTCTTCAATAGTTCCTCTATTATTTTGGCTTCTTCAATTTTGGTCTTAAGATTGACATTAACTTCAATACTTTTGCTAAGCTCATCATCTACCTTCTTCTTTTCTTCTATTTCATTCTCTAGTCTTTTGATCTCTTCTTCTTTTTCTTCTAATTGAGTCTTTTTACTTTCTTCTTATTCTTTGAGCATTTGCTTTAGTGCCATGGTATATCTTGGGTAGTTTTCTAGGAATTCCTTTGTGTATTTTTCAAGATACTCAAAAGCAATTGAGTAATGTCCTATTTCACTGCTAACATCATCTAAATCAAATAAAACTTTATCTTTAAGCTTCAACAAATCTTCCTCATCATCTATAAGATAATTGTCATCTGATTCTACATAAACATTCAACATCACTTCACTTGTAGAGAAACATTCAACATCATCACACTTAGAATTATTGCAATCAGAGGATTTTGGAGATTCTTTACCTTCATTGTTATTGATGGAATTGTCTTCAGTGTCTTCATTTTTTCCTTGATATGTCTTCTCTATATTCAACCATAGATCCTTGGCGTAAGTACATTATCCCATGCTTTCTTTGAAAAAACTTGAGAGTCCATTGAAAATGGTCTTGAGAGCCAATGCATCATTATTCTTTTCTTCCTTTTGAGCTGCAAACTTTGACTTATTCTTCAAGGAAACTGATCCACCAATAGATGCTTTCCAAACACCTGCTCCTTTTGCTTTCAAATACCCTTTCATTTATATTCTCCATGCTGAATATTTTTTCTCGTCAAAGATTGGAACTTCATCATCCATTTGTGTGTCCATGGATCTCCTCCAAGCTTGTTAAGGATTATAGTGAAGGCCTCCTCTTATACCAATTGTTGGACACACCAGCCACACTAAGAGGGGGGGGGGGGGNAGTGTGTGGTATTTTACAACTTTTTCTCACTTCAAGTTAGCAACCATTTCAAAACATAATGCAACATTCCTTACGACCAAATGAAAAAATACAATGGCATAGGTAGACATGATACATGGTAGGAAATGATATTACCCAATCCATATAAGAATTCATAAAATTGAAGCTACAAATTACCAGATCATAAAATCAGCTAAAGGTGGAAAGATCTACAAACAAATCCAAAAAAAATTCAATCAGTGAGATAGAGAAGAAGTTTATTGACTTAGGTTATGGAGAGGAAGACAAAGAATTTGTCCTTTCTTTAGTAAACGAAAAGGATAAATAAATCCAGATTCTAAGGAAAAAAATGAATATTCCTGTTACATAACATATTCAAATGAATGAGCTAGTCGAAATAGAAAAAGAAAGAGAGCAACTTCAAATACAATTGAAAATTTTGCAAGATCAGAACAAACAAATGGAAAAGTCAATGGAGAGGATGAATAAAGAAAACAAAACATCCTTATTAGAAATCCTTCAAAAAATAAGAATTCATGATATTGAGATGTTTCCTAAAGACTCTGAAGGAGATATAGAAAAATTGGAGAGACAAATTGAATTTCTATAGAAGGAAGTCAGACAGGAAAAACATGTGATTGAAATGAAGGACTCGGAACTAGTAGAACTGCAAGAAAAAGTGAATAGCATAAATTATTTAATTGAGAAAAATTATACTGTCATAGCTAAGAAGGATAAAATTATAGCTCAGAACAATGTTCAAATTGTTGAGTTTGAAAACTTTCAAAGTAAACATGAACAAATAATTTTGCAAATAAATATCTAATAGGAGAAAAACATTGTATTTGGGACCATATCTAAAAGATAATGAAACAATTTAGGACTCATTTTGATGTGGTGGTATAAACCAAAGATTTCCTAAGAAACAACCAAATACATATCAACAAATCCAAGCAACAGCTAGGGGATAAGTTCCAAATTTTGAATGAAGTGATCAAATTTATCAGTAGTAAAACAATGGGAGATCTAAACTTATTAGGAATCAAAGACAAAACATATTTTATCATGTCAATAGGGAAAATAAATTTTAAGCATAAGTTAATATTAACTGCTCAACATAGAATCCAAGTAGTTCAATATTATGTCAATGATTTCAAAAAATGATTCTTAGAGGCATATTCCTTGGGACTTACAATCCCATGGACTGAAGATGGATGGTCAAGTTCCAGAGAATGTTATGAGAAAGAATTGTAAAAAGAAAGATCAAATCATGAATAGTTCCAGGATGGAATAGGTCCTATTAATGGGGAAATTATTTATGGAAATTTATTCAAATACTTCTTGTTATTACGCACTTTGATGAAAATTAAGAGAATTATTCCTCCTACAAAGTTTGATTCTTTTCCCGTAGTTGGAAATTGCCACCAGAAAAATGATTGCAACAAAAATATCGAATGGAACTAAATGGTAACACATTGAAAAGTTGAGAAATAAAAGTCCTTTATTGACAATCCAAGCTTCAATCCAAATGATGACATCATCATCAACCTCCATGTAAACAACAAATTCAATGTCGACATCAGTGTCTAAATTATCTCAAGTTTCCACGTCAACACCCATTACCTCAGTGACCTTTGTTTCTATGTAAAGCATGTCTCTTGCAACTACCTGAGCATAAAATCCAGCACAACGTGGGACAAATAAGCCAAAAAAGAAGAAGAACATTTAATATATTTTCAAAAAACTTTTGTGACAGTTGTCCCAATAAAAGGGGAATTCACTTACACCACTACTTATGTATTGGGAAACCGTTAAAATGGTTAAACAAGAAGTGGTTAAGCGAGGGGTATAAATAGAATATTGGAAGAAGAAGAACATGTCATTGTCAGAATAATGAAGAGAACTTGCTTTAGCAGTTTTATCGATCCCTATATTTATTTCATTCCTGTATTTACATGTTTTCTTACAAAGGGGATTCATCCCTTGTTTTATCATCATTGTTGCTACTTTGTTTTTCATAAAGACTCCAAAAATTTAACAAAGAATTTTGAGACTTGTTTTCAGAATCACTTTGTCATAATGGTTTATGATTTCAATCAATTGAGTTTTATAAAGCACCTCACTTGTTGAGTTTTATGAATTTATGTGTTTGAGGTTTATGTGATATTCTTAATTTATCTCCTTTTGTATTTTCATTTTATAGTATTTACTACCATCTCATTATGAATGTGAAAGTATTTTGAATATCATATTGAACAATTTTTTAGGATATGTGAAGAACAACACAGATATCCAATACAATAAACAAAGAGATGTGAAGAACAACACAGATATCCAATGAACAATATCTTCTATTGAATAAATGAAATAGGATGAAATTGTAAAAATGCAAAACTTAAACACTTTCTCGAATAGTGGTAGCTATCTCTGAGAAGATATGTGGTTTTTATGTGCATCTGTTTGAGTAGAATGATTAAAATGAGACTCCTGAGGCATTTTTGATATTACTCATGAATGCCAAAACCCTAGGCATCAAAAAACCTAACCCTAGGAGGTGAAACACCAAAAGTCATGTGAGCCCCTATGGGTAAGTTGGTACCTCAATTCCTGGGGTCATAACTTTTGCATACAAACTCCATTTTAGGCGCGTGATATCCCCTTGGAAAGGTATTTTCGAGAGCTACACATTACACCGTCAAACTATGACTTCGTCTATAGTTTGACTGTGGAGAGCCAAAAGAAAAACTATTTAGGGCTCCAAAACGTCCCTTAAAGTACAACAAGATGTGATGACATGAAAACATACAAAATAATCCAATTGGATTAGGTGAGAGGCCACCAGTATCCACCTAGAATATGTGTAGGGCTTCAGACAACCCCAAAAGTGTAGAACCCACAATTACAATGAAGTACAGAAGAACATGTTGAACTAAAAAACAAACAAGAGGATCCAGTTGGAATAGGTGGGTGGCCATCAATATCCACCTGGATCAATCCTCCCCCCTTAGGAAGAAATGGTCTCCATTGCGTTGAGTTCCCCCATTAGGTGAGGAAAATTTTGTTGGATTTGGCCCCGGGTGAGCCACTTGCCTTGGTGTAGGAGATTCCCTGCCTTGAAAACCCTATAAAGTTGGATCCTCTGTTAGTGAGTTCCCTTGACCTGTGTGTTCACTATCTGATCAGTGAAGTCTTGTTCCATGCAGTCAGGTTTGAGATCTGTTGGTTTCAGATATTCTACGATCTCTTAGGTGTCCAATAATGACGGAAAATATGGTCGAAAGAGGTCCACATTGAACACTAGGTCCAGGCCAAGGAAGGGTGGAGTGTTGAGCTCAAAATCATTTCTACCCACAACCTTGGTGATAGTTTAAGGCTCGTAGCGAAGTGGGAAGAGCTTCAGACAACCCCAAAAGTGTAGAACCCACAATTACAACGAAGTACAGAAGAATGTGTTGAACTAAAAAACAAACAAGAGGATCTAGTTGGAATAGGTGGGTGGCCATCAATATCCACCTGGATCAATCCTCCCCCCTTAGGAAGCAATGGTCTCCATTGCATTGAGTTCCCCCATTAGGTGAGGAAAATTTTGTTGGATTTGGCCCCGGGAGAGCCACTTGCCTTGGTGTAGGAGATGCCCTGCCTTGACAACCCTATAAAGTTGGATCCTCTATTAATGAGTGCCCTTGACCTGTGTGTCCACTATCTGATCAGTGGAGTCTTGTTCCATGCAGTCAGGTTTGAGATCTGTTGGTTTCAGATATTCTACGATCTCTTAGGTGTCCAATAATGGTGGAAAATATGGTCGAAGGAGGTCCACATTGAACACTAGGTCCAGGCCAAGGAAGGGTGGAGTGTTGAGCTCAAAATAATTTCTACCCACAACCTTGGTGATAGTGTAAGGCCCGTAGCGAAGTGGGAAGAGCTTCAGACAACCCCAAAAGTGTAGAACCCACAATTACAACGAAGTACAGAAGAATGTGTTGAACTAAAAAACAAACAAGAGGATCCAGTTGGAATAGGTGGGTGGCCATCAATATCCACCTGGATCAATCCTACCCCCTTAGGAAGAAATGGTCTCCATTGCATTGAGTTCCCCCATTAGGTGAGGAAAATTTTGCTGGATTTGGCTCTGGGTGAGCCACTTGCCTCGGTGTAGGAGATGCCCTACCTTGACAACCCTATAAAGTTGGATCCTCTGTTAGTGAGTTCCCTTGACCTATGTGTCCACTATATGATCAGTGGAGTCTTGTTCCATGCAGTCAGGTTTGAGATCTGTTGGTTTCAGATATTCTACGATCTCTTAGGTGTCCAATAATGGTGGAAAATATGGTCGAAGGAGGTCCACATTGAGCACTGGGTGCAGGCCAAGGAAGGGTGGAGTGTTGAGCTCAAAATCATTTCTACCCACAACCTTGGTGATAGTGTAAGGCCCGTAGCGAAGTGGAAAGAGCTTCCGATGGGGCCCTGTAAGACGCTCCTTTTGCAAATGTAACCATAATTTGTCTCTAACCTGAAACTTGTGCAATACCCTGTGTTGATCATGGCATTGCTTGTACTTAGCATTGGATTTCTGCAAAATCTCCTAGACCTATTGGCAGATGTGTTGAATCTGCTTAATGAATTTGGTGGCTTTGTTGGTCTCAGACTGAACATGGGAAGAGACAGTCTGTGTGGTGGCAATAGGTAGGGAAACATCAATGGGACCCAAGGGTTGGAATCCCAACCCCATCTGAAATGGGCTATGGTCAGTGGAGCTATGGAGAGCCCAGTTGTAATTGTGTTGAAAATATGGGAGAATCTCATCCCATGTACATGGATTCTTAGAGTTGTACATGCGTAGGATGTGCATAATCATCTGATTGATGACCTCTGTTTGGACGTCTGTTTGGGGGTGGAAAGCAGTGGATTTAGTGAGCTTGGTGTCCAATAGTGACCATAGACTCAACCAAAATGTGTTGAGGAAACTGATGTCCCAGTCGAAGATGATGGTATGTGGTATCCCAAAATGGACCCACACTCATTCGAAGAAGAGCTTGGTAGTATCTTCTAATGTGATATTCTTCTCACAGGTTATGAGGATGGCCATCTTCGAAAACCGATCAATGACCAAAAATATGTAGTCATTGTCGTGCTTGGTGGATGGAAGGCTAGGCATGTAATCCATTCAGATGGATTCCCAAGGTTTATCGGGAGTAGGAAGAGGGGTGTATAAGCCTTGATTCTTGATGGATGGCTTGGAAATGACACAAGAATTAAAATATCTGATATACTTGCTGACGTCCTATCGAAGTTTTGGCCAATAATTTTTTTTTTGAAGAATGACCATAATTTTCTCCATGCAAAAATGTCCTGCCATCCGAATGTAGTGGGATTCCCAAATCATCTTTGCATGCTCACTTGTAGCAACACACAGATGGCCCAGATGGAATAATAGTCCGTCCTAAAATTGAAAATCAGTGACAATCGCCCCTATACCCAAGAGATCATAGGTGGTGGTGAAGTTAAGATCTTGTTGATAAAAATGGGGCCACTCAGATGCCTCATGTCCATAGGAATGGAGCACAGTGGTGATTGAAGCCAAGGGATGTTGATTGATGAAGTCAACAACACACTTCGATATCCTTGTCTTATACTTGATACTGAGATGGAACTGTTGCAGGTAGGTGGACCACTTCTGATGGCGGTCATTCTACAATTTCCCTTGTGTCTATAGGAACTATAGAGGCTTGTGATCATTGTGGATGATCGTCTCCTTTCCCAAAATGTAATGTTTCCATTGACGACAAGCTTGTAGAATTCCTGCAGAAACCCCAATAGATCTAGAATTCCCCCAATAGATCTAGAATTCTAGTTAAATTGAACACATGCAATTTGTTGATATTCAAGAGACGAGAGAAATTTTTTTCTCCATAAATAAGAGAATTATATTAATAAAAAATGAATATACATGAGAAACCATCCTCAAAAAGAAGAGAGGAGGTGAATATATAGAATTTCCAACATAGAAATTCTAGTAAAAAAAAGCTAGAAATAGCTAAAATAGGTGCCATAAGCTAAGGGAGACCACATAGTTCGACCTAGACCACTAAAGATACATGTCACACACTCATTAATTTCCACAAGATTCAAGTGATGCGCATTAGCTCACTTAAGCTCACTTAACTGACAAGAGAAGTAGTTCCAACTCACTTAACTGACCCGAAATAGTAGTTACTAATAATAGTAATGGTAAAAATCATTAATTAAGGAATAAATCTCTCACTCAAAGAGGAGGTGCACATTCCCCAATAATAGATGATTTTTTGCATGGGGGAGTTGGAATAAATCATGAATAAATCAAGAAAATCAAGAACCGGGAGTTGAGTCTTGATCTAAAATTAACAGTTTCCCCTAAAATCTAGGGATGAGACGCCCTTCTTCTCTATGTGTCCAAATTAGGTGAAATAAAGTGTAAATGAATGTATTAACCAAGATCTAGGAGTCTAAGCTAGGTATAAACTAATGTAAGTTAGGTTTATGCTCCAACACCCCCCCTTAAGCCTAACTGTAATGACAAAAACATTTGAGTCCCGACAACTTGGCCATTTTAGGTACTCATTACATAAAATAAATCCTCAAGAAAAGAGGAAAGAGGGAAAACCTCATGGGAAACCCCCCCCTCCCCCCCCAAAAAAAAGGAAAAAAAATGTTGAGTGGCCAAAAGTGACCTACTCAGTTGTCTCCACCACTCCAAGCATAGCTCTCAGTTATAAAAATTTCTTTTCAGTGAAGGACTTGGTGAATATGTATGCAACTTGATTCTCCGTGGGGCAATACTGCAGTGAAATGACTCTATCATGGATCAGATCGTGGATTTAATGCATGTGATGAACTTCCCATCTACGAGAAGCGGCAATGGCCAAAACTAGTCAAATGGAGTCCATTTTTGCAACAGGTGCAAATGTCTCTATGTAGTCTATGCCATGTACCTGTGAGTATCTTTTTGCGACAAGTCGAAATTTGTACTTGTTGATCTCACCATCTACAACAATATTTGTTCGATATATCCATCGCCATCGAACAATCTTTCTTCCTTTCGGAAATGGAACCAAGTCCCATGTGTTGTTGTACATAAGAGAAGAGTATTCTTCATCCATGGAAGCCTCCCAGAGTGGGTTTCCAGCAGCCTCAGAGTGAGACTTTGGATCTGAACCAAGTGACATATAGAAATGTATGGGAAGAAAAGGTTATGTGGCAGCCAGGGCTTGAGGAGCCCCAAAAAACTGTGATCTAGTTCTTCTTGTATCCGCAGGATCACCAACTAGTTCACCCACATCTTGCAGGGTTTTCTCTGCCCAATTTGGAAAATGAGTTGGAGAAGCCATGACCTGCTCCTCATCCTCTGTATCAGACCCAAAAGTATGCTCTGAAGTTCTCAAAGAATTTTTTGACTCCTCCTCATCAGTGACAACAAGCGGTTCCTCGGCAGGGTCTTCTGAAAAATCATGCAGTGATTCTTCTTCAAACTTCACACTTTGAGCTAGAATGAACTTTTCAGTGTGAGAGTATAGAAATCTATATCCTTTGACACCTTCAGGATATCCAAAAAATATTCATTCAACACTTTGAGGCTCCAAAGCCTTCCTCTTATCTGTCGGAATGTGAGCCCATGCTTGTGAACCAAAAATACGAAAGTGCGACACTTTCAATTTCTTACCGGTCCAACATTCAAAAGGAGTGGTGCCTTTGAGTGATTTGTGAGGAAATCGGTTCTGAATGTATTCTTCATAATTAATATCTTCAGACCATAGCTTGGGAGCTAATGATTTCGACTATAGCATACAATTTTCCATCTCTTTTAAGGACCGGTTTTTCCTCTCTGCAACATCGTTCTGTTGTGGTGTATATGGAACTGTGTGTTGTAGTTGTATACCTACATCAATACAAAGTTGATACACATATTTTTTGACATACTCCCCCCCATTATCAATACGAAGTATCTTAATCTTACACCCAGAATCATTCTCAGCAAGTGCTTTAAATTCTATAAGGCATTCAAATACTTCCAATTTTAATTTAAAAAAAAATACCCAAGTAAAGCGAGAGAAATCATCTATGAAGGTGAGTACATATCGAGCCTTACTGATTGAAGGCTGCAGGAATGGGCTTGTGATGTCACTTTGAATCATCCCAAGAGGTGAAGAAGCTCGTTGTACCTTCCCTTTGTCAAACTTTTTCTTTGGATTCTTGCCAAGAATGCATCCTTGACATACACTGCTTGTGAATTTAATAGCTGGCAATCCTTCTACCAAGTTTTCCTTGCTGAGTTGATGCAAGTACTTATAGTTTAGATGGTCAAATATTGCATGCCATAAAACACTGATATCATTATATTGTGACAGAAATACAATGCTAATTGATTTAGGAACAAAGTGGGAGAAGAAATACAAACGAGAACCGTGATCTGCAATTCCATGTGCAAGTTGTGAGCCTGTGGAAATGTCGGTAATCACTGCGGAGTCCGGAGTGAACTCCACCTTCCTTCCAAAGCCGGAATGAGTGATCTGATATATTGAGAGAATATTTTCAGACAGTGAGGGAACATGAAGCATATTTTTGAAGCATCCCCCTTCAATATCGACAATTCCTTCTCCGCACACCTTTGCGGGTGTGGCATCTCCCAAGTAAATTGGGGATATGGTGCTTTCTTCGATGGAGGAAAATTCATCTTTTGATGCAGCCATATGGTTTGATGCACTTAAATCAAGGATCCAAGATGATGGGGTGGATGTGATAGTCATTAAAGCATGACCATCTCGTGCTCTCCCTCCCGTTCTGTTATCATCTTTCTTCTTTACATTTTTGGGCACCGTGAGATTGTGTTGCTGCAATTGCTTAGCCATCTCATCGATAGTCTTCCTCATGCAATTTTCTTCAGAATGAAAACCTTTTGAACAGTAGCTGCAAATTTTTCTTTCCTTCTTCTTCTTACCCTTAGGCTCATAAGAGTTATCTGAAGATTGTGCGGATCTCTCCTTCTTCGATTCAGGAAATTTACCTGTTCCTTTTTTCTTGTCTTTTCCACTGCTCTTTGGAGCATTAGTAGCTACAAGTGCTTGGTTCTTGGAATGCTTGATGGAACCCATTTGGACTAACTTATCTTTCTCTTGAGTCAATTCTGCAATGAAATCATTCAATGGAGGCATTTTCCATTTTTCCTGAATCAATTTAGATGCTTGAAAAGACGACACAAATACAGAATATTCAGGGCCTAATTTCGAGAGAATTGAAAGGATGAGTTGTTCTTACTCTTTCGTGACTCCACATGCATTAAGTTAAATGAGGAGGGATTTTAACTTGGTGAATAATTCTTTTAGGTTTCTGAAATGATTTGGACTTAGGGATATGAGTTCATTCTCCAGTTGATGCACTCTCATTGCCACCTGCTTGCCGAATAGTCCTTCCAATGTGGTCCAGACCACATCGGGAGTAGTGGCTCTACTGACATGAAAGAGGAGATATCTGGAAATTGATAGGAATATCATCCCAATTGATTCATCTAATTTATTGAAATACGTTATCTTCTCCGCTGCAGCAGTCAGTTCTTTCTCCGTTCCCATTGTTACCCTGTAAAGCCCTTTGCTTCAGAGGAGCAGAGAGATCTTTGTCTTCCATTCGAAGTAATTGAAAGGATTTAGAATGAGTTTTGTGGGCTGAGAGAGATGATACATTGCTTATTTCCATGCCTCCTGATGATCTATACCTGTAAATAAAACCGTGTACAATCCACTAGATTCAATCTAGCTCTGATACCATGTAGAATTCCTGCAGAAACCTCGATAGATCTAGAATTCTAGTTAAATTGAACACATGCAATTTGATAATATTCAAGAGATGAGAGAAATTTTTTTCTCCATAAATTAGAGAATTATATTAATAAAAAATGAATATACATGAGCAACCATCCTCAAAAAGAAGAGAGGAGGTGAATATATAGAATTTCCAACATAGAAATTCTAGTAAA